>ML679196.1:3308-18641 GCA_007922305.1 Dermatemys mawii
TAGCTGTAACAGGTGATGGGTGTTGGTATCAATACTGGGGTATTAGCCGTAACAGCTGGTGGGTGTTAGTATCAATACTGGGGTATTAGCTTGTGCGGGCTGAGGGTGGGTTTGGGTGTGTGGGACCCTGAGACGTGTGGGTAGGGGGCGGGGTAGGAAGGGAGGAAATAAGACAAGTGGGAGCTGTGGGGCAGCTGTGCTCGGAGCAGGAGCTGGGCCGAAGGTGAGAAATTGAAGGGCTGTGACTGTTTTTGGCCTAATGCTGTGGGAAGGGGTTAAAAACTACGTGATCCTTTGGTCTAACCCCTAGACCCCCTCCCCTTCTAAAGCCAGGGGTAGAACCCAGGAGTCCTGGCTCCCAGCCCCTCCCTGCTCCAAGCACCAGCCCCCACTCCCCTCCCAGAACTAGGGATAGAACCCCAGAGTCCTGGCTCCCCCATGCCCAACCAAAGGGAGTGGGGTCTAGTGGTTAGAGTTGGGGAGAGATGGGAGCCAGGACTCCTGGGTTCTATTTCCAGTTCTGGGAGGGGAGTGGGGGCTAGTGGTTGGAACAGGGAGGGGCTGGGAGCCAGGACTCCTGGGTTCTCTCCCCGGCTCTGGGAGGGGAGAGGGGGCTAGTGGTGAGAGTGGGGGAGGGCTCTTTAGAAAACAACCTCCAGTTTCACAGCTCGCCCGGCCGTTTCCCCTTCTCCCTGGAGGTTGAACGAATCGGAGCCGCGCGGAGGTAATAAAACTCTGATTTCAGCAGGGCTGTCGGCTCGCGTGGAGCTGGGACCCTGGGGCTTGTAAACTGGGCAAAGGGGGCTCGTAAACCCCAGCCCTAATTGAAAGCGACCAAAACCCGGGTGATCCCAGGGCTACGAAATCTGGGCCTGGGGAGAACAGGCCCCAGGCGCCCGCCTGGCTGGGCAGCGCACGGCGAAGGCCGTGGAGAGGTGAGAGGCCACAATGGATGTGTTTGGGTGGCAGGTGGGGGGTGTCCTGAGACTTTTTGGGGCTGGAATGAAGCAGGAAGAGAGGCGGGCAGCAGAGGTGCTGGAACTCGGGGTGCTGAGGGCCCCCCCGGCTTTCTGTGGTTTCCATCATATTCAGGGTTCGAGATTTGGTTTGGTGGCTCTCAGCCCCCCTGGCTGGGGAAGGGACGGATGCTCACGGTGAGCGGGCAGGTGGGGACGGCGGAGCGTGACCCACGGCGGGCCCGAGCCGGGGGCACTGTGGACACACGTCCGGGTTTAAGAAACTTTGCAGGGGGGTGGGGAAGCCAATGACCTGGAACGGCTCGTAAGGGCGACCAAGGAGCGCGGCGAAGGGGGAATACATCGGCGGAGTCTAGATTTTGGGAATATTACCAAATAGTAACACAGAGTTGCCAAGATTGGTTAATAATGGAAATGAAATACTAAAGAGCAACTTAACGACAGTCCGCAATGTGCATGGGCGTAATTAATCCTGTTCAAAAACTCTACATGGGCTAACAAGCCAAGTATTAATAACAGCTGAGAAATGGAGATTAATAATGACAAAGACCTGCAATGTGTAATAATAACAGTAGGAGAAAACCTAAATCAATATTAACAATATTAAATAACCTAGGATTGATCATGATAGTGATTGTTATTATTAGACTAATAGTTATAACTATACACACCAGATAATGCATAATATGAATAATAAATAGCCTAAAATTGTTAATAAGAATTATTATCCTTAGTATTAGACAAGAATTCATAATAATAATCAATCAATAGTCTTGAATTGTTAATAGGAATTATTATGGTTACACTGGCATTGAGAACAAGTAATTAATTAATGAATAGCCCAGAATTGTTAATAAGAATCATCATTGCTCGACTGGAATTCATAATATCAATAGTTTAGGCTTGTTAATAAGAATTATTATAAGGCTAGAATTAATAATAAATTCATTAATAGCTTAGAATAATTGATAAACAGATTAATGATGATTAGTCTAGAATTACTAGTACTTATATTTAATAAATATAACAGAAATGCTAATAATAATAAATGAGCTAGAATTGTTAACAATATTATTTACTAATAAACTACAGTGATTAAGTACTTATTGTTATTTATTGATTTATTATTACATTATTATTGTACTAATCTAAAATGAGTAGTAAGTACTTATTATTTATTACTAATGTTGAATGATCATTAATAAGTAATTGATAGCATATACTTGTTGATAACAAATAATAGCCCATGATGGTTAATATATAATTAGTAGTCCAAGAAAATATAATACATTTATAAATATTTATTAACAGCATAGAACTATTATTAATAATAAAAAAGCTTAGAATCATTCATAATAATCAACAATCACTTTAGATATTTAATAATAATTATTATAGAAGACGAAGAAATGCCTCTGACGGTTATTAACAATTTGGGATAAACATTAATGTGAAGCTGGAACAGTACCAATAATTAATAATCCATTTGACTAGGAATAACAACAATTTATTGTACTTTAAGAATTTTATTAATAAATTAAATTTTAGAATATTTAACAAGCTTAATAAAAGAGTAGCCTAAGCTAAATTGTAATAGAAATAATGAATTATAATAAATAATTAGCTTATAATGTTTATTAATGACATCAATACATAACAAGTTATTATAAAATATTATTAATAAATAATAAATTAGCCTATGATTTTTAGTAAGAACACTAAAAATGAATAAGACTAGAGGGTTAGAAACTGCATTAACAAATGGTGCTATGTGATTGTTTATAAGAATAAATAGCTTTTGATGGTAGGTAAAAATATTAATGCATAGGAGCTAAACATAAGTAAGAAACTATAGCTTATATTTTTAATCATAAATTAATAATTAGATAATAATTAATTAGTAATAGGCACTGGTAGGTCTTAGATTAATCACCTGTAAGGATTTAAGATTGTTAATGATATAAATTATATCTTAGAGTTGTTAATAATTATACATTAACATTAGTTAATAATGATGTGATAATAAATTACCTCTGATAGTTCATAAATCAAACATTGAATATATAATAATTTACATTTCATAGTAATAAAAGTAATACATTATTGCTTACAGTTGTTAGTAATATGCTAATAATTAGTTATAATAGCCTCTGAAAGTTCATAAACATTACTCTATAATAAATTAAAATAGCTAGTAATATTAATAAATTATATCTTATACTTGTTGATAAATTAATAATGTAATTTAATTTAAATATAATCACTGATAGTACATAAAATACTACTCTACAATGTAACATTATTAATATCATAATTAATTATATTTTAGCATTAATTAATTAATTAATAACTCCTGGTAGTTCATAAAATAATAATCTATAATAATGTGCTTGTTAGTAATAATATTAATAAACAATAGCTTAGAGTTGTTAATAATAAAAAATAGTGATAATAGTTAATACATGTCCTCTGTGATATCTTTAAATGTTAATCTGCAATAACTAAATATTGTCAGTGATTATGTTAATACATTATTGCTTAAAATTTTTAATAGTCAGACATTAATCGTTAGTTAATAGTTAATTAGTTAATAAATATTTATACATTGATAATAATTAAGAGCTTACTGTTGCTGCTGCTAATACTCAAGCAATAGCTTATTTCATTTAATCACATGACTACAAATTGTTTGGAATTGCTAATTGCAGTAATTACACATCCTGGCCTGTAGGGGCTAGACTGAATTTCCTTGTTTCATAGGCCCAGAACCTCACAGCTGTGTTGGGGCCTAACACCCATTGGCCCCATCAACTCCAATGGGGCGACAGCCAGTTTACCCCAGCTGGGGATCCCCACCCCCGCAAACCCATGCGTCCAGTCCTATGGGAATTAGACACCTACATCCATTTGACTCTCTGGGCTATAGAGTCTAAAGGCGGGTGGGACCTTTGCTGGCTACCCACTGAGAATGGGGCTCGGGAATGTCTCATCATTGGTTACACGGGCGATACATCATGACACATCCCCGCTGTTGTTATTTTCTGATCTTACGTGGCATCTCCCTTATCGGAGGTTTGCAGCCACAGTGGGGTCGGTTCTATGCCATCCTCGCCCACCGCGTCTCAAAATGGGCCCGGCAAATCGAATCTTTCTTTTGCTAAGATCTCTGCCGGCATTTGCCAAGTCCCGGTCTTCTCCCATCCTTGTTCGTAGGTTACCCCGTCTGCCCATAATATTTGCAGAATTCACCATTAGCACTATAAGTCGACCGATTGTAATTGCTTTGGTGTCATTTATTTGAATGTCCCTATTTCACAGCTGTGATTTCAGTCCGACCAATTTCAAAGATAGTTTGTTTATATTCAGTGTATCATATGACCCACAGTTATTTTATATCATGTATTATTTAATTTCAATTGACAATATAGGCAATACATCATTACTTATGATTCTTCATGGCTATTATTATTTTATATCACCAACAACTACTTTATATTATTTATTATTTAAAATATTTCTATTATTAAACTCTTATTGGTCATACAAATGATACATAATTGCTAATGATTCACTTCTATTTATATTATCAATACTTACTATTATTTTATGTACTTTATTATTCATTTGCATTAATATTGAATTAAAATGGATAGTAGTAGGTGCTATACATAATTGCATTTAAGTATCCTAAAATCAAACTTTACTAAGTTCTCAAGCAACATTTTTCTTTCTTTATTTCTGTGCAACGAGGCCCCAATCCCAGCGACTCTGTGTCTGGGCAGAACCCAGCCCGACGGTGCCCCGATCTTGGTGACTCTGTGTCTGGGCAGTGCCCAGCCCAACGGGGCCCCGATCTCGGTGACTCTATGTCTGGGCAGCGCCTGGCCTGACGGGGCCCCGATCTCGGTGACTTTGGGTCTGGGCAGCTCCTGGCCCGATGGGACCCTGATCTCGGTGACTCTGTGTCCAGGCAGCGCCCAGTCCAACAGGGCCCTGATCTCGGTGACTCTGTGTCTGGGCAGCACCCGGCCCGACGGGGCCCCGATCTCGGTCACTCTGTGTCTGGGCGGCGCCTGGTGCGAAAGGGCCACGATCTCGGTTACTGTGTCTGGGAGGCACCCGGCCCGACGGGGCCTCGATCTCGGTGGCTCTGTATCTGGGCAATGCCCGGCCCGACGGGGCCCCAAATCCAATCTCAGTGAGTCTTTATTCCATGTGCTAGTCCAGAGCAGGAACTAATCAGCATCACAGCATGGCCACTAGCCAGTTACCTTGATCCTATCCCCAGAGAGTTCAGGGCAGCGCAGAACAATGTTTATCTTTCCCTCAGCAGGGGTAAAACTATCACTGGAGAGCCGGGAAATGTGACCCCGCTCACCCGCGGAGCAGGGAAAGACCAGTCAGTGCTTGGAAGATTTCAAGAATCAGGAAACGAGACGCGCGGCTGGTAGCGCCACTGGGGTCACTGGGGCTGATTGACCCCAGCCGAGGATCTGTGACATAGCTGTTCTTTAGAGAACGATGGAGGCACAGCCCCTGTACTCTGCTGAAAGTCTCTGTCCGAGTGGTACCAGGGTGCGTCCGGGTTGGAGGGGGCAGCGGGGCACGGGAGAGAGCGGGAACTGCGCCCCCAGCTTTCTCCTCCCACATCCAGACCACCCCTTAGGAGCCTGGTAATGAACTATTGCCCTTGATGTATCAGTCAGTGCTGGTCATTTGTTACCTAGCAGCGGGTGTATTGTTCCTCTAATGTATTTACCTGACTTCGTCCGTCTGTCCGTCCGTCTATCTATCTATCTATCTATCTATCTATCTATCTATCTATCTATCTATCTATCTATCTATCCCCATCCAACCCATCTATCTATCTATCTATCTATCTACCTATCTATCTATCTAGAGTAAATTCAGAGTCACTCCTGATTGCAGTGGGGGCAGGGCCAGATTCTGATCTCAGCTCCCTGGGATCAATCCAAAGTCACTCCCTGATTTGAGTAGGGGCAGGGGGCAATTCAAAAGGTCCTAGCTCATACCCTGGGGGCACACGGAGATCTTCCAGGGGGTATATCAACTCATCCAGATATTTGCCTAGTTTTACGACATAAAAAGCCCTAGCGAAGTCAGCGCAAACGACAGTTTCTTACAGACAATGACTTGTTTATACAGCTGTATATACTATCCATGGAAAGGTAAGTACAATATTTATATTCCAGTCGATTTGTTTTATAACGATTTGGTGAAAACGAGAGTCAGCCATTTTCCAGTAATCACGGAGCTGTGATGTTTTTGTATTCTTAGCTCTTTTTAAGTGAGGTGAAACTTGGGGGGCGCGCAAGACACAAGACAAGCTTCTGGCCTAGGTCATGGGATCTTCTGTAGGCACGGGTGGGATCTTCTGCAAAGCTGAATCTTAACGAAGAGAAGGCGAAGGTGTGACTTGATCCTAGTCTAGGAGTGCTGATCTGGGGAACAAAGATTGGATAACGGGATTGTCCATCTAGCAAAGGTCTAATGTGGCTGGACATGGAAGCTGGACAGATTCTGACTGGAAATTATGTGTACCAAGGAGGGTGATTACCCACTGCAAGGGGAACAGTTCCCCACAGGATTCTCCGTCACCGACAATTTTTCAGTCAAGACGGGATGTTTTTCTCATTGCTCCGCTCTCGGGGATATTCGCAGGCCTGCGTCACCCAGGAGGTCAGAGCTGATCACAATGGAGTCGAGGGAGGTTTTTTGGCGGGGGCGCATGGAGGGGGCTGGTTTTCAAATGATTTATGCTCCCCGTCGCTCTGCCCTACAGGGGTGCCTCAGAACATCTGGCTGGGGGCGAGGGGGAATATTTCGGTGTCGGAGTGTGAAATGGGAAGGCAGCAGGGGAGCTGATGGGAAATTTGCTCTTTCCCCAGGACTCATCTTTCCACACACCAGGCTGCTCATTAGCAATGCACTTGCAGGTTCCTTCTCAGCCTAGGATCAAGGTTAGAGGCGGGTTGGACGGGTAGGATTCTGCTCTCACTAACTCCGGGATTTCTGGCGGCATAAATGAGAACAGAATTGGACCCGAAGGAAACCAATTGCAAAGGTCCTCAGCTGGTAGAAACATATCATTTCAGGCCTGGAGAAAGTTTATCTGAAATGGGAGAACTGGGCCCATTCTTTAGCTAACACGAGTCTTTCCCTGCTCCCGCCCTGTGAACATCAGTGGTTCTACATCGATTTACACGTGGCTGCCGATTTGGCCCGGTCTTGGTCGCTGAGAGGAGAAATAGATTTAACTCGGCCATCTGTTGTGATTCTCTCGCGTTAATTGTAACACCGGCAGGTACCGCAGAGTAGTGGGGGAATGGATTTTGTCTCTGTGAAACCCAAGAGGCCTGTTGCTTAGAACCCCCCCCCCCAGAAAAGATGGCAAACTTAAAAAAAAGTGTCTTCCCATTTTCTGGATCAATGAACATGAGTTATGGGGGCAATTTTCACAAGTGGAAATTGAGTGTCTAGAGTCGCACCTGTGATAACCCTCCCCTTTGGCCTCTGCGGATCGGAGCCGTTTGATCTACACCAGCTGAAGATCTGGGTTTTTTTAAACAACTTTAGCTGCAACCATCATTTTTCTCTCCCTTGCCTGGCAGGCTGATTTTCAGGGCTGGTTGGGAACGGGACTGTCTGTTTTGTGGGAAATTCTGACCGCCAGGGAAAGGCGGAGGAGGTAGGGTTGGGGGAGCCAGTTCAGAGCCTGAACCAAAAGCTGAAATTTCAAAATTTTCCACAAAACACAAGTTCTGAATAATGTCAACTCCAGGCCCATCCAAAAGATTTGCTTTGAAAATATCAAAACTTTTGATTTTTGATAAGGTTAAAACATTCTATATTGACTTGATTGTTTTGATTCATTTTGTTTGGACTTTGGTATTTAAATTTAGTCTTAAATATATATTCTGGAGATTACTTCTTAAATATATACATATTCTATATATTACTTTATCATATATATGTGTGTATATATAATATTAGAGCTTAACTATATTTATTTTTATATATATCAGATCTTAACTATATATATTCTATATATTAGGGCTTAATTTTTATATAATATATCTTATATATGTTCTAGAGATAATATTTAATATTATGTGTTAAATATGTTATATTACATATATAAGTTATACTATTAAAACAAAAAGAAGACTGAGAGGGGACATGATCACAATGTGCGAGTACAGAAAAGGTTGTTACAAGGAAGAGGGAGAAAAATTGTTCTCGTTAACCTCTGAGGATAGGCCAGGAAGCAATGGGCTTAAATTGCAGTAAGGGCGGTTTAGGTCGAACATTAGGAAAAACTTCCTAACTGTCAAGGCGGTTAAGGATTGGAATAAATTGCCAAAGGAGGTTGTGGAATCTGTATCATTGGAGATTTTTAAGAGTAGGTTGGACAAACACTTGTCAGGAATAAGATAATACTTAGTCCTGCTTGGAGTGCAGGAGACTGGGCTAGATGACCTCTCTAGGTCCCTTCCAGTCCTACGATTGTATAATTCTATGAATAATATAATATAATATATAATATAAAAGCTAAAACAAAATGCACCACAATAATAAACCCAGAATATTTCAGCTTTATCAGAACATATTGAGAAAGTTGAAACAATTCACTTGGGCGTCTTCCTGTCTCCTTGAAATTGACACATTCCCCCACAATAATTTCGATTTACACAAAACTGCAATTTCCAGTAGAAAACGGAGCTGGTGAAAAATATTGTTGACCCTTTCCAGCGGCAGCTTTATGTGGTTCCGGTAACACAAGTGAAGGCTCGTGTGTGTTTCATTTCTTAAAGGATCCATTTTTGAATTGAACTCTACCACGTAAACAAATGCAGAAGTGGCAGTGACGCTGCTCAGGAAATCCATCCTTTCGTCACAGAAGCAGCACTGACGGTTTGAGGAGGGGGCGTTGTATTTTCCCAATGTAGCAAGGAGTTTGGTCTGCACTTTGAGGGCACAGTTGAAGCTCATCTCTTACTCTGGAGCTGTGAGTTGGGCTTGCATCAGAGCGAAAAATACATTTAATTCCCGCGCCTCACACAATCCCTGTCAATGTAAGTGGGACCAACCATGAAAACAGGTGCAAAAAAGGCTCAAAACTAATGCGGTGGTTGAGCGGTGGGTGTTTTTCTAAATTCCAAGAGGCCTGTTGCTAAAAAAGTGGCAGCAGATTTCAGAAGTGATCTTGCGTTTGGGCAGCCGGGGCCGCTGGTGTGTTAGAAGGAGTTTCGTGCTTTCACCACAGCTGAGGATTTGGTCCTGTAGACTAGAAAAAAAAAAACATACCTTTAACTTTGAAATCTTAAATGGGAGAGCAAGTCCCAAGAAAACTAAGACAGAAGCATCTTTGCTGAGACAATCCCTGAACCTAGAAACTGATCGTAAACTTGTGCGCAATATTTCAAAGTGCCTGGCTGGTTGGTTGGCTGGTTTTTCAGAAGCCCGGGTTTGGGGATTTAGGTATTTTTGAAACCTCCTAGAAAGAAAAACCTCGCCTTCCTGTTTTGAATCCCTGAATGTTACCCAGACTCTGATACGGCGGGGTAGTTTTTAACAGAAGGCCATCCCTTGATTTCGATATACAAGGCAGTGTCATGTTATTAGAAAAATATCTCTCTGCCTACGGGCGATTCTTCTTAACAGCCTTCGGTGTTGGCAGATGGTAAAACAGAAGGAAAATCTGGGGTGGTGATGGGGGAGGTGAAGGTTACGGGAGGAGCGGAAAATCGAATTTGGAAAGTTCTGATCCTTAGGGAGGAATCAGAAGGAAAGAGAGGAGGGTTTGGGAAGGGGGGATTGGGTGTTTTTTTTTAAGGAGGAGGGTTTTAAGAGAGAAGAAGACAAGACGAATGAAAGATGAGGGGGGAAGTTCTAAGAGAGTGAAGAAAAGTTTAAATAAACGGAAAGAGGCGTTTTTGGGTTGTAAAAGAAACGTCACCAGGGCCTGATTTCCAGCGAGTAGGAATCCAAGGCAGCGGCGTTGGTTGATCCAGTGACCCCTTCGTGGGGCGGTGCCATGAGTCCCGGTGGATTGTGTAGGAAGAGAGCTGGGCAGTATTTTCAAAAGCAGGTCAGCACCTTTGGGTCTCGCCGAAAGTCAGAGGGACCAGTTGTCAAAGGTGTCCCAGCTTTGATTTTAAACTCCCCTCACGCGTGTTGTGACAGGGTTGTTTCTAGTCTGTGCTGGTATTTGGGAGAGAAGAGTCAGACACCCCCACATTGTTGATATTCTCTGTTTGGCCAGTTTCACGTGGGGCATTGTGTCAATTACACGCATGCGCACGCGCACACACGCACACACACACACACGTCAGTTTTTCTCAGCTGGTTCTCCTCTGACCTACACCCGGAGAAGGTTTCTTATTTCAGGGATACAGTAGACTCTCGATTATCCAGGATGATAGGGAAAAAAGTAATCTTGGTTAATAAAATCCTGGATAATCGAGTCTACTGTATAATGTCCCTTGGTTTTTTAATCACTTTGAGGGCTCCGTGGGACGGCAGTACCTGGCCGTGGGCCTCTGCCGTGGGCCCAATCAGATGTGCCTGGTTCTTGCACCTTCATCTGAAGGAGTGACGGGTTCTCGAGCTACCAGTGGCTCTTGAATGTGTCTCCCACGGCTCCCTGCAGCCCATGATGTTAAAACACGATGTGGTTTCACCATGAACCCCTCAAAGTCATTAACCCCTCGGGATGCTTTTACTGGGGTCTTCACCAGTGAAGTTTTCAACATGCACTAAGCTCATTGGGGGTGTGAATTCTAGATCTGTCTATATAAACTTACCTGTTTCCCCATCCGACTGTTTAAACAGGAATAGTAACTGCAGTAAATGAACCGAGTTCCACTGCTCTGGCTCTTTCTGGCAATGCTGATCCGGCTCCTGAACCCCTGAGGTCTGAGCGTCACTAATGGGACCCTGGGCAGGACAGGCCTCAGTTCTGATCCAGACTCAGTTCTGACCCCACACAGCCCATTCTGAGGGTTCCCCTTTGACTCACCCTGGTGCAGACCGGCTGGGAATCGGGTCCCATTGACTCCCGGGGAGCTGTGGCTGATTGACGCCAGCTGGGAACCTCGCCCAGAAGTTGCTAGCGGGTCACAGGGTTGGGCCCCTCGTCTCCACCTGCCTCCCGGCTGCCGAGCAGACCGTGCTGGCGAGGAGCGTGGGGACTGGAGATGTTGGCAGGGGGGACGGGATGCCGAGGAGCTGATCTCGCTGTGGAGAAGCGAGGGGGGTCCCCAGATTTTCCTGTACGTGTCTCTCTGTTTCCTCCTAGGCTGGCCTCTGTGTCTGGAAATCTGATCAGGAGCTGTGGTCGTATCCATTGGTCACTTAGCTGGGTTCGCGCAGGGCCTACGGGGCCTGGCCGAGATCACTGCGGCCTGGCTCCCCGGGCACCTGCATCTGACAGGGCCGTGGCGTGGTCAGCGTTGGCTCTGAGCCACGTGGTGTCCCGGGTGTGGGGGTTCAGGATACGCAGGTGCTTCAGGTGTTTGGCTTGGGTGGGTGGGTTTCCTCGTTATTTAAAAAAAAACCCTCCAAAAAAGTTGCGTGGGGGTTTTGTTTTTGCTTGGGTGTTGTTTTTGGTGTGCTAGGTGGTGGTTGTGAGTAGGTTTGTGTGTGTACAGTTGGTTTTGCCTGTGTGTAGGTTTGGGGAAGGGGTATTTTTGCTTGGATGTAGGGTTTTTCGGGAAGGATGGGGTGTTGGTTTTAGCTGTCTGCTTGTTTTTTTGTGAGGGGTGTTTGTCCTATGTAGGTTTGTGTGTGTGGTATGTGTGTTTTGTTGACTTTGGGGAGGTGGTATGTTATTTTTTGCTGTCTAGTTGCTTGGGGAGGGTTGTCATGTTCAGGTTTTCAGGGGGCTGTGTGGTTCTTTTTGTTTTTGGTGGACAGGTGTATATGTGTCTTGTTTTTGGTGGATGTGTTGATTTGCGTCCTTCCGGAGCTGTGAGATACCACAACCTCACCAGTGTCTCTGGGCCCGTCCTTTTCTTCCACCCCTCGAGAAGGAGAGATTTATTGAGCAGCTAATCTAACGAGGGCAGCTTCCCTGCGCGGTTTGTTAGTGCAGACAACACACTGCTGGTCATTTACTAGCCCATCGGTGAACATGGGGGTGCAGATTGAAATGGGCGGGGGGAGTGGAGAAAATGCCACCGCTAAACAGAGGAGCAAAACCCCCATGAGTTCCTGATCCGGAGCCCTCAGTGTTCCCTGTACCGTTCCGGCACCCTGGATTCAGAGATCCAGAAAAAATACTAAAGCATTTCATTGTCTACTTTATAGAGCAGTACAAGCAAGTCATTGTGCGAAACGTTAGTTTGCACTGACTTTGCTGGTGCTTTTTCCATCACATGTTGCAAAACTAGGCAAATATCTGGGTGAGTTGATGTACCTCCTGGAAGATCTCCGTGTGCTCCCAAGGATACATGTATCCCGGGTTGGGAATCACTTCAGATCCCCCAGCCATCTGTGTCACTCACTTACCCCCTGCGTCTCTCTCTCCCCCACGTTCCCACGTTGCAATCGGTATTATTAAGGGGTTATTAGACATTCATGAACAGCTTTTAAAGATTTGTAAGTAATGAAGAGCAAGGCGAGATTTTCCTAGCGATAAATAATTGCTTCTCTGCTCCCAGATCGCTAAGACGAATAGTGTTTAAAAGTTAGTTATGAGTAAAGATCAGGGCTAACTGAATAATAATAATAATCACACACATGATTACAGATCCTAATTAGGGTGACCAGATGTCCCGATTTTATAGGGACAGTCCTGATTTTGGGGTCTTTTTCTTATTTAGGCTCATGTTATCCCCCACCCCCTGTCCCAAATTTTCACATTTGCTGTCTGGTCACCCTAATTCTAATAGATTTTAGATACTAGTTATTAACAAACTGCAATGCTAGGTTTTAATAATGAGTCACAATTGTTGCTCTGTGAAAATGATTGCAAATAGGACTAGAATTTAAAGATTAGTACTAAAGCTTAGGGATCCATTTGAATAATACTTAAAAATTACACACATGATTACAAAGCTGAATAGATTTCAAATAGTAGTAATTAATAGAAAGCAAGGGTAGGTTCTAATAATTATTAATAGCGGCTGTCACACATGAACACTTGCTAACATCATGAATATCTTTTCAGTATTCACAATAAAGAGCAATGGTAGGTTTTAATATTAATATTGGCTGTTGTTTATGCACAAATGATTGCTGATACACAGAGTATTTAAATATTAATAATAAAGAGCAATGGTAGGTGCTAGTAATAAATAATTGCGACTCATTACATACTAATTGCTACTATCATTAATAGAGTTTGAATATTAGTAAAGTAGGTTTTAATAGGGATTTTGACATTGCTTATACACAATTATTAATCATCTGAATTGCTTTTAAATACTACTAATAAAAGTGAGTGGTGATTGAAAACAACACCAGGTTTTAATAGCAATTGATAATTACCATCAGTTGTACATCTATTATATCTAGATATTGTATTATACAGTAATAACTGTCAGTAATAGGTGTAATATTTAATAATTGCTACTGAATATGACATTGTTAATCATGTCAGTTGTATGGTGTTAATATTGATTTCCATTAATTTTTGTTTTAGTCATTTATAATGCATTAATAATTATTAATGCATATGTATTAACAATGGCTAATAACTAATTTACTGACATTTGGTAATTGTAATTGATTATGTATTTGCTGTTGTTCCATTTATTAGTTAATATTATTATAGTTAATTGTAGACAATCAGTAATTGTCTTAATTAATGTTAATATTTATTATTAATCAAATATTGGTTATATGTAATTCATTTATAGCATCACAATTTACCACTTGCTGTTCATTATTTATTGTAATATAACTACTCGTAACTTATAATAATTAAGTATTATTATATAAATAATTCCAGTAATTGTGGGAATTCTTTATTAATAACAATAATTGGTTAATTATACTCAATATTTATTAGCTGTTATTAATTGCACATTATTTGTTATCAAGTAGTAATTGTCATGAGATGTTAATTAGTAATGATAGATTATTGCTAATAATTATTTATTGCTAATTATTATATATTAGTCTATATCTATAGCTATAAATTAGATATCTATATCTAGCAATACCTATATGTATTAGTAGGTATTGTCATTAACTATTAGCAATTGTCTATTGCTAATTAATTGTAAGTAATTATTAATGATTGCTAATGATTTGTTAGCAAGTATTGTCATTCATTAGCAATTAGGAATTATTACCAGTAATTATTATTGATTGCTTAATTATTTGTTAGCAAGTTAGTTGTAATTATATATTAGAAAATATTAATTGCCGCTATTTAAATATTTGGCAATTATCTATTGCTAATTAAATGTTAACAATTATTACTCATGGCTACTTATTGGTGATTATTAATTTTTTGTTAGCAATTACTACTTGTCACTAAATATTAATAGCCAATTATAAATAATTATTAAGTATTTAACCATTGTTACTATATATTAATCATTCCTAATAATCTGATTATGGATGGCCATGTATTACCAACACTGCTGCATAATTATTAATAAATATGTGTTGGCTACTAATATCACTCATGCTTTTAGCCATTAACAATTGATGCTAATAATCAATTAATTATTAATAATCATTAATGATTAAACAGACATTATTAACCACAGCCCTTTAGCCCCCAGGACTAATAAACGACTTTCCAGCCCGACCTGCTTGTTGAATTCAACGACATCCCAACCAGGGCTCATGATGGGCCCCAAATCCACCCTCCCTCACACACACACCCCAAACAGACCCCAAAAACTCTAATGCCTGCATCTTCCCCCCCACCCCGATCTGCTCCCGGCTAGTGGCCGTCTGCACTTCTCCACTGGCCTCCTTGTCCTTCCCTCTGCTTTCTTCTTCCCTCTTTTCTTCATTTCCTTCCGTCTTCCTTTTGACTTGATGTCTTTCGTCATTCTTCCCTCGTCTCTTTCCTCATCCATTCGTCCACCCTTCCCTCCTTCGTGTTTCCATCATTCTTCCTTCTTCAATCAGTTCCCATTTGTTCACCCTCTCTTTAATTCCTTCCTTCCTCCCCCGTTTTCTTTCTTTCTTCCCTTCGTCTGTTCATTCTTTCCTATATGTTTCCTTCACTGTTTTTCCTTCGTTCATTCTTTCCTTTATCCATTGGTTCTGTACTTTATTTCTTTCCTTCATTCTTGCGTTTATTTTTTCACTCACACCAAATTTTTCTTTCTTTCTTTCTTTCTTTCTTTCTTTCTTTCTTTCTTTCTTT
>VOCN01041330.1:0-12393 GCA_007922305.1 Dermatemys mawii
GGGGGGGCGGGGCACTGGGCTGACACTCCCGGGTTCCGAACAGCTCCGTGGCCGAAGCACTTTGAAAACTACAAATCCCAGGGTGCCTCCCTGACGTCACTCCCTTCCTTTCGTTTCCGATCTCGATCGCACACGGAAGCTGTTAGGGCAAAATCGCGTGGCTCCGCCCCCGGGAGACGCTCCAATGGTGCCGCTCGCCCCCCGCTGGCTGATGGGAGATGTAGGCCAGGAGGCCCCACATCTTCCATAAGCCCCTGCGGCAAGACTCCTTCCCTCCCACCCCCAGCTGGGCACATGGCAATGGAGGGGGGTTGGCTGGGGAAGGGCCCGGGGCGGGAGCGGGTGAGCAGAGAGATTGAGGCTCTGGCCATGTTGGGGGTTGGGACAAGGGTCAGCTGGGGTGACGTGGGGGCAGGTGCATTTAGGACCCACTCAGGGGCCCTAGGCACGAAGAGTGCAGGGCAGGAGGGGAGGGAAGATGAAGGGATTTTGGATGAGGAGGGCGGAGGTATCCCAAGGGGAGGGGTTAGGGGGCTTCGTCTAGGTGAGTGGGGGAGGGGGCGAGTGCCTAGGGGGTAGGAGCAGGAGATGAAGTGGTTTCTGAGGAGGGAACTGAGGCATGAGGCAAAAAGAGACAGCAAGGATGACAGGGGAATGGCTAAGGCTAGGGAAGTGGGGTCACCTATTCCTCTCACAGAGAGGTTGGTGGCTTCCTCGCGCAGCATAGCTCAGGGATGGGACCTCGGTGAGGGGCTTTTGTACATACAAACGGCACGTCTCCGAGCAGCTTCTGCTTCCCCCCAGCCCCTAGGCCATTTAAAGTTTCTGGTGCCTCATTGCACAGTATGAAGGAGCACCAGGCACTCTGCTTACTGTACGGGGGAGGGGGTATGGGAGACAAAGTAGGCAAAGACCCCCTCCCTCTCTCCCAGTGTGCCCCTCTATGCTTTTCTCCTCTCTCCCACACCCGACTTAGTGCCTAGGCCCTAGTGTGACATCTCCATACAGAGCTGGGGCAAAAGGGGACCTGCAGGAACCCTGAGCTATCTCCCCTCCAGGATGGTGCTGCTCCTTTCCTTTGTCTCTGCAAGAGGTGGGCTAATCAGCCCAATGGTATTAGGAACTGACAAAAAGAGAGAAAAAAGGACTCGGCCCATCATGACACAGTTGGGATACAGGGAAACAGAAATAGGTCCTTGTGTCCACCACAGGTGAAAGGCTGCTTCCAGCTCCCCCTGCAAAGGCCGACACACAGGGATCTGCTCTTTGTAAATGGCATCTCACTGTTCTCTCAGGGGCTCTGACGCCCTAAGCACTGAAAACAATTGAAGGGAAGCAGACATAAGAATGGCCGTATTGGGTCAGAGCAAAGGTCCATCTAGACCAGTATCCTGGCTTCGGACACTGGCCAGTGCCAGGTGTCCCAGTGGGAATGAGCAGAACAAGGAACCACCAAGTGATCCCTCGCCTGTCACCCATTCCCAGCTTCTGGCAGAGAGCCTAGGGATACCATTTCTGCCCATTCTGGCTCATAGCCATTGATGGATCTATCCTCCATTTATCACTCTAGTTACTTTTTGAAGCCTGTTTTGGTCTCAGCTTTCACAACATCCTCTGCCAAGGAGTGCCACAGGTTCACTGTGCATTGTACGAAGAAATACTTCCTTTCATTTGTTTTAAACCTGCTGCTCCTTATTTCATTTGGTGATCCCCTGATTGTTGTGTTATGAGAAGTAGTGAACAATATTTCCTACTGCAAGCAAGAGACTTCAAGATCAGACTTCAAACAGAAACTTCTAAGCTCCAGTACATCTGTGAATTTGACACCAGCAGGTCTGGACTAAAGAAACACTGTGAATGGCTCATCAGTTACAAAAGCAGTTTCTCCTCTCTGAGTATTCACACCTGCAGATCAGCTGCTGGAAGTGGACCTCACCATCTCTGATTGAATTTACCTTGCTCTCTTACCTGCATATTTGTACCTACCGCTGGTGGTTTCCACCACATTCATCTGTGGAAGTGGATCTTAGGGATCGTAAGCTTTCCTGGGCTAAGATCTGTTAGGCTGTAAGGTGCTACAAGATGCTTTGTCGCTTTTGCAGATCTAGATTAACACGGCTAGCCCTCTGATAATATGTAGTTATGTTCTCCGCGTCAGTCATGATTTTATGGGCTTCAGTCCTATCACCCCTTAGCCATCTCTTTTCCAAGCTGAAAAGTCCCAGTCGGGGGAAACCACAAAGCATTTCGCTCATGGAACAGCCATGTCGTAAAGTGACCAGCTCGGAGAATGCAGAGCATTTCTCTCCTCACACAACAGTGACATTGCAGGTTCCCTTGGATTAATGCACCCAGCATTTCTCTCGTGGAGAAACAGTGACACGGGGTGGCCACTCCCGGGACTGCACGAATAATTTCTCATAAAGCAACAGTGACACCTAGTGGCTACTCAGGGGAATGCACCGACTGACCCTTTCGACTGGTGAAATAGTGACACTGGGTGGCCATTCAGGGGCCTGCATAGAGCGTTGATCCCAAAGCAACAGCGACACCACGTGGCTACTAGAAGTAATGCACCGACCATTTCTTGAGTGGTGCAACAGGGTCGCCCAGTGGCTACTCAGGATAATGCAGACCACTTATCTAGTGGCGCAACAGTGACAGTAGATGGCCATTCAAGGGACTGCACACAGCATTGATTTTATAAAGCAACAGCAACACCACATAGCTTTGAGATGAGTAATTTGTCCAGTCCCGGAAGTGCCCACCTGGTGTCACTGTTGCTCCACAACCTAAATGGTCCCTGCATTACCCCGAGTAGCTAAGTGGTACTGGGTGCCTAATCGGGGTAATGCACCACTCAAGAAATGGTGCAACAGTGACAGTTGGTGGCCTATCAAGGGAAACGCACAGACTATTTATCTCATGGCCTGCAGCAGCCTCCATAAGAGCAGCAAATAACCCATGGAAGAATCACTGCCAAGCAGGCTGTAGGTGCACAAGATGTTGCACTACCTGCCTCCCTCTCCCATCTTCTCTACAATCACCCCCACGGCAGTGCAAGACACGGACTGAACACTGATGGGTCAATTGGCCACAGGACAAACACTGGAGGAAGAAAAGCAACTCAGCACATGGAGCGATGTTCCTGATTCTTTCCAGGGCCAGCTCCAGACACCAGCCAACCAAGCACATGCTTGGGGCAGGACTTTTGAAGATGGAGCCCATCTTGGAGTGATGGGGTGGCACTCGGGGTGGGCGGTTAGTTTTAGTGGGGCAGCACTCAGAGTGAGGGGAATTGTTTCAGGAGGGCTGTGCTCGGAGTGAGGGGAATTGTTTTGGCACGGCGGTGCTCGGAATGGGGTGGGGAGCGTTGTTTCGGTGGGGCGGCGCTTTGCAGAGCTCTGCAGCAGTTGCCAGAGCACTTTATAGAGCATCTGCATAGTTACTAGAGCAGTTGCTGGAGCACCAGAGCAGTCACATGTACAACAGTCATACATTAAATGCTCAGTATCTAATACACATACAACACCACTTCACATGCACCCAGAGAAAACACAATCAATAACCATACTGAACCGGCAAGCCTGATATCAAATCCAGTTGCACTTTGGGAAACAAATAATTCATATCCCCTACAATCATACTTTAATGTCACTAGTTCTGACAAATGGGAGCTTTGTGAATAGCTTCGCAGTCTTGTGTTTATGGCAAATGCATCCCGATCCAAACTGCTTGGTATGAAAGATGTTCCTGCAGCAAGCCATATGCAGGTGTAGTCATCTACTGCACTCTACACCCACCTCAGAGAAGCTCCCCACAACCCCAAACACAGTCATCCACATACTGGTGGCCCTCCCACTCCACCACAGGGGCCTATCAGTAACTAAGATGCTCACATGCTCCTTAGAAAACCAACACCCAGTAGAGGAGAAAAGAAAGATGAAGCGGTGACCAACATGCAAACTCAGTGCTGTGCGTGAGAGAAGAAGTGAGAATGGAGCATCTCTAGTTACAGACAGCCCACTCTCCCAGCAACCAGCCTTCCTGCAGGGGAAACTCAAGCTTCCTGAATACAATGAGCTCCCACCCATCCCTTACATGCCTATTAATAACAGGCAGATGGTAGAGGACTCCCATTGCTAAACAAGAAACCTCAACAGCACAAATACTTCACTTTGACAGATGTTCTCTTAAGATCTTTTTGTTGACAGATGGATCTTCTCTCCCCATCCTTCAACATCCACATAGTGATGCCATGACCGTCAAAGAGAAAGAATCATGAGCACTCCATGGAACAATGCAACACAGTTCTGGACCCGGATGCATCTGCAAATTCAAACAAAGCATCACTGCCACCCTCCTCACAAAGCACCCAACTACACAACATGAAAGATGACCTCACCTGCATACTAAACAGAAGATACACCTGCCACCCATTACAATCACTGCTCAGAGATACACCCACCCACCCCAAGCACTCATCCACTATTCTTCCCCCCACCCATGTCCCACTACAGCAGGGGCCAATCACTAACTAGGATGCTCACATTCTCCTTGGAGAACCACAACCATGGAGAAGATGGACAAAGGATGAAGTTGTGTCCTGTCATGCAAACCCAGTGCTGAGTGTGAGAAAACTGAGAATGGAGCATCACAAGTTACAGACAGGCCACTCTCCAAGCAATCAACCTCCCCGCAGGAGAAACTCCCTCCGTACAATGAGCTCCTGCCCAATCCTCACGTGCCCATTAACAACAGGCAGAGTTTAGAGGCAAAATTTAGAGAACTCCCATCCCTCAACAAGGAGGCTCAACAGCACAAGCACTTCTGACCATCAAACCCTTTGGCAGATACTTAACTTTGACAACCGGTCCCGATCTCAACGTCTTTTCCCTTTGTACGTGGGCCTTCGCTCTCGTATGTCTGCATCCGTAAGACAATGCCGTGACGATCAAAGAAGTAGGCATGACTCTCCACGGAATGAGGCTACTCCGTACCAGATCCGGATGCATCTGCAAATACAAACAAAATTTGACTGCAAACCTCAGTTTGAAACTCTAATCACGAAGCTCCCAAAACAAAAATGTGAAAGGACCTCACCTACATACTGTTTCCTGAAGGAAAGGGATGTCTACTACACACCCCTCAGAGAAGCCCCCCACGAACCCCAAGCAAAAGAAGTCATCCGCATACTGGTGGCCCTCCCCCTTTCATTCCAGCACAGGGGCCCATCGCTAACTAGGATGCTCACATCCTCCTGGGAAAACCAACACCCAAGAGAGAACAAGGATGAAGGGGTGACCCGTCATGCAAACCCAGTGCTGTGTGTGATAGAAGAACTGAGAGCGGGGCATCTCTAGTTACAGACAGGTCACACTCCCAGCAATCAACCTTCCCTCAGGGGAAACTCATGCTCCCTCTGTACAATCTCCCACCCATCACATTCTCATTAAGAATGCTCAGATTTTAGAGGACTCCATCCCTAAAAAAGAAGCCTCGCAGGCACAAATACTTAACTTTGACAGCCGCTCCCACTCTCAAGATCTTCTTTTCCTTTGTACACAGGCCTTCTTTCCCGTACATCAACATCCATACAGCGATGATGTGACTGTCAAAGAGAAGTAATCACAGGCACTCCATGGAACGACGCCACACTGTACCGGACCCAGATGCATCTGCAAATACAAACAAAGCTTCACTGCAAACCTACTGACAATAACATATTTTGTAGCAACACAACATGAAAGTTGACCTCACTTGCATACTAAAGCGCCAACTACCCATTACACCCCACCTCAGAGAAGCACCCATCCACCCTAAGCACTCATCCAGTATTGCTTCTCCCCACATGTCCCACCACAGCAGGGGCCCATCATTAACTAGGATGCTCACATTCTCCTCAGAAAAACCAACACCCAGTAGAGGAAAAAAGAAAAATGAAGTGGTGACCAACATGCAAACCCAGTGCTGTGTAAGAGAAGAACTGAGAATGGAGCATCTCTAGTTACAGATAGATCACTCCCCAGCAATCAGCCTTCCTCCAGGGAAAGCACTCGCTCCCTCTGTACAGTGAGCTCCCTCACGTGCCCATTACAAATTAACAGAACTTAGAGGACTCCTGTCCCTAAACAAGGAGCCCCAACAGCACACACACTTCTGACCATCAAACTCTTCGGCAAATACTTAACTAGGATGGCCACTCCCGCTCTCAAGATCTTCTTCTGCTTCGTACACAGGACTTCGCTCCCATACACTGGCAACCGTACAGCGAATTCGTGACAGTCTAAGAAGTAGCCATGAACCTCCACAGAACACTGCAGTACAGTTCCAGATCTGGGCACATCTGCAAACACAAACAAAAAGCTTGACTGCAAACCTACTCACAAGGCTCCCAGCTACATGAGATAAAGACAGACTTCACCTGCATACTGCTTCCTGAAGAAAAGCAACATCCACTACACTCTAACGCCCCCACTCAGAGAAGCTCCCTGCATCCCAAACACTCTCATCCACATACTGGTGGCCCTCCCCCTTTCCCTACACCACAGGGGCCCATTGGTAACTAGGATGCTCACATCCTCTTCAAAAAAACAACACCCAGCAGAAGAGAAAAGAAGGATGAAGCGATGACCCATCATGGAAACCCAGTGCTGAGAGAAGAGCTGAGAACAGAGCATCTCTAGTTACAGACAGGTCAGTCTCCCAGCAATCAACCTTCCCTCAGGGGAAACTCCTGCTCCCTCCATACAACAAGCTCCCGCCCACCGGTCACACGCCCATTAAGAATTAACAGAACTTGGAGCTCCTTGTTTAGGGACGGGAGTCCTCTAACAGCACACACACACACACACTTCTCACCATCAAACTCTTCGGCAAATACTTAACTAGGATGGCCACTCCCGCTCTCAAGATCTTCTTCCCCGTTGTACATGGGCCTTCGCTCCCATACTCTGGCAATCGTACAGCAAATCTGTGACAGTCAAAGAGAAATAGCCATGAACCTCCACAGAACACTGCAGTACAGTTCCAGATCTGGGCACATCTGCAAACACAAACAAAAAGCTTGACTGCAAACCTACTCAAGGCTCCCAGCTATATGAGATGAAAAGAAGACTTCACCTGCATACTGCTTCCTGAAGAAAAGCAACATCCACTACACTCTAACCCCCCACTCAGAGCCCCCTGCATCCCAAACACTCATCCATATACTGGTGGCCCTCCCCCTTTCCCTACACCACAGGGGCCCATCGGTAACTAGGATGCTCACATCCTCTTCAAAAAAACAACACCCAGCAGAAGAGAAAAGAAGGATGAAGCGGTGACCCATCATGGAAACCCAGTGCTGGGTGAGAGAGAAGAGCTGAGAACGGAGCATCTCTAGTTACAGACAGGTCACTCTCCCAGCAATCAACCTTCCCTCAGGGGAAAACTCACGCTCCCTCTATGCAACAGCTTCCCACCCATCACATTCCCATTAACAACGCTCAGATTTTAGAGGACTCCCTCCCTAAAAAAAAGCCTCAATAGCACAGATACTTCACTTTCACAGCCACTCCCGCTCTCAGGATCTTCTTTTCCTTTGTACACAGGCCTTCTCTCCCGTACACCAACACCAATGCCATGACAGTCAAAGAGAAGTAATCACAACCCTCCATGGAACACCACACTGCAGTACCAGATCCAGATGCATCTGAAAATAAGAACAAGCTGAACTACAAACCTACTCAGAAAGCTCCCAACTATACAATATGAAAGATTACCTCATGGCTGTACTGCTCCCAAAAAGGGAATAAATGTCTACTACACACCCCCTCCGAGATGCCCCCCCCAAGTCCCAACATGGTCATCCACGAACTGGTGGCCCTCTCACCTTCCCTCCAATACAGGGGACCATCACTAACTAGGATGCTCACATCCTCCTCAGAAAACCAACACCCAGTGGAGAAGAAAAGAGGGATGAAGCGGTGACCCGTCATGCAAACACAGTGCTGTGTGTGAGAGAACTGAGAACGGAGCATCTCTAGTTACAGACAGGTCACTCTCCCATCAATCAACCTTCTCTCAGGGGAAACTACTGCTCACTCCATACAACAAGCTCCCACCCACCAGTCACATGCCCATTAAGAATTAACAGAACTTCGAGGACTCCAGTCCCTAAACAAGAAGCCTCAACAGCACAAATACTTCTCACCATCATACCCTTCACAGATACTTAACTGACAGCCACTCCTGCTCTCAGGATCTTTTCCTTTGGGAAAGAAGGCCAGTGTACATACGTCGACATCCATACAGTGATGATTTGACTGTCAAAGAGAAGCAATCATGAGCACTCCACAAAACGACAACACTGTACTGGACCCAGATGCATCTGCAAATATAAACAAAGCTTCACTGCAAACCTACTGACAAAAGCATATTGTGTAGCGACACAACATGGAAGTTGACCTCACTTGCATACTAAAGATCCAACAACACATTACACCCCACCTCAGAGAAGCACCCATCCACCCCACACACTCATCCATTATTGCTTCTCCCGGCATGTCCCACCACAGCAGGGGCCCATCATTAACTAGGATGCTCACATTCTCCTCAGAAAATGAACACCCAGCAGAGGAGAAAAGGATGAAGTAGTGACCCATCATGCAAACCCAGTGCTGTGTGAGAGAGAAGAACTGAGAACGGGGCATCTCTACTTACAGACAGGTCACTCTCCCAGCAATCAACCTTCCCTCAGGGGAAACTCACACTCCCTCCATACAACAACCTCCCATCCATCACATTCCCATTAACAATGCTCAGATTTTAGAGGACTCCATCCCTAAAAAAGAAACCTCGACAGCACAAATACTTAACTTTGACAACCACTCCCACTCTTAATATTTTCTTTTCCTTTGTACAAGGGCCTTCTCTCCCGTACACCAACACCCATACAGCAATGCCATGACAGTCAAAGAAGTAATCACAACCCTCCATGGAACACCACACTGCAGTACCAGATCCAGATGCATCTGAAAATAAAAACAAGCTTAACTACAAACCTACTCAGAAAGCTCCCAACTACACAATAGGAAAGATTTGCTTTAGGAAGTAGTATGCCCATGAGGTAAACATCTACTACACACAACACCCCACTCAAATAAACCACCCATCCCCAACATGGTCATCCACAAACTAGTGGCCCTCCCACCTTCCCTCCAACACAGGGGACCATCACTAACTAGGATGCTCACACTCTCCTCAGAAGACCAACACCCAAGAGAAGAGACAAGAAGGAAAAAGCAGTGACCCATCATGCAAATCCAGTGCTGTGTATGGCAGAAGAACTGAGAATAGAGCACCTCTAGTCAGATAGGTCACTGTCCCAGCAATTAACCTTCTTCCAGGGAAAACACACACTCCCTCCATACAGTGAGATCCCTCTTCTGCCCATTAAGAACGGGCAAAATTTGGTGGACTCCCACCCCTAAACAAGAAGTCTCAACAGCACAAATACTTCAGACCATCAAACCCTCCAGCAGATACTTAACTTCGACAGCCACTCCCGCTCTCAAGATCTCCTTTGCCTTCCTACGTGGGCCTTCACTCTCATATATCAAAATCCATACAATCATGTCATGATGGTCAAAGAGAAGTACTGATGACCCTCCATGGAATGAGGCTGCTCGATACCAAATCTGTACTAATCTGCAAATAAAAACAAACTGACTGCAAACCTCAGTTATAAACTCTGTTCACAAAAATCACACTATCAAAAATAACCTCACCTACATATGGCTTCCTTGACAGGGAACATCTACTACACATTACACCCCCCTCACAGAACCCCACCCCTAACACTCATCCACATGGAAAATGGTTAACTTTTTACATACCGATGGCCCTCCCCCTTTTCCTTACACCACAGAGACCCATCGCTAACTAGGATGTTCACATTCTCCTCAGAAAACCTCACCCCTGTAGAAGGGAACACAAGTATGAAGTGGTGACCAATGATGCAAAATACTGTGTAAGAGAAAAGAACTGAGAACGCAGCATCTCTAGTTACGGACAGATCACTCTGCCACCCAACCTTCCTCCGATAGTGAGCTCCCACCCACCTTTCACGGGCCCATTAAGAATAAGTAGAATTTAGAGAACTCCTACAAGTAAACAAAGAGCCTCAAAATCACAACTGCTTCTGACCATCAAACCCTTTGGCATATATTTAGCTTTGAAAAATGGACAGGAGTTCCCCCTCAAGATCCTCTTTGCCTTGATAGACAGGCCTTTACTCTCCTATGCTGAAATCATTCCCAAACACACAGCACTGGTATGACAAACAACAAGAAAAATATTCACAACCCTTCAGATCACAGTGCAACTCTGTACTGGATCTGGACACAACTGCAAACAAAGAAAATCTGACTGTAAACACAGTTTATTAACTCTACTCAGGGGGCATCAGACAACTAAGCAGAAAAAAAATATAAATAAGATTAAAAGAGGAAACACTTACTAAACAGGGCAGTTTCCTCAGACCGGTCCTCACCCAACCCAAACAGAAAATAGCTATACTTCTAATATACAACATCCAACACCCTGGACATGACACCGGTACTAAATATGAGTGTTTAACAGAAACTACCGCCCCACATATCTCACTCCCCATGAAAATACTAATAACACATAAATCAAACACACTCTGAACAATGTGAAACTAAAGAAAAGCACGTTACATAAAAATAAAGAAAAACAAACAGTACATTAACATTTCATTATTACCCCCAGAGTAATGCTCACCCTGACTAAAAACACCCATACAACTGCGTGTACACATCTCTTTGTACCAAGACAAAGTTGAAAAACTTCCTTTGGCAAAACCCCAGCTTATATACTGCCTAAGCTCCGCCCTCCATTTCCCAGCATGCCTTGGAAGCCAAAGGCAGCTATAAAGACAGACTCAGGTGACCCAGAAACTCTTTCGTTCATTCCTACCTTAACAGCAGCAAGCACTGTTCCTCTTGATGTATTAATTGACCTTCCCTCTTACAATGCAAAATTGCAGAAAACTTAAATGCTATCAACAGGTAAGACACTAATGACACTATTTGAGGTTCCTAAAAAGGAAATGCTCCCTAGACAGAAGAGGGGACTCCACAATAGGTGCAGTCGGAAGCTACTGAAAGAGGTAACTCAACAACGCTGAGGGTTGTCTTTGTACTGTGAGAGGATATTTGTGGGGGTGCAGTAATGGAAAGATTACTCCGCTGGTGCTCAGAAGCATACCTACAGCCTCACACTCAAAATGGAGGACAGTGTCACTCCCTGTCACACTGACCGGGCACCTACCACAGGCCACAGACACTGCACCATCCTCATGACAAACTTTAGGGAAAAAGGCAACCTGTACAAACTTGTACTTTGCCCTTGGGCTACCTCCCCCAACCAAACCCTGCACCCCCCACTGCCTCCTCCAAGTGCTTAGTTTACGTAGACCAGTGTCACAGAGCTCAGCCCTGGCACACATGAAGCCTTGTATGGGCAGCCAGGGGTAGGCACCAAGCTCTTAAGGCAACACAACCACCCCAGCAGCATCACAGACATAAGAGGTGCATAGTGTAGTGCCATCCTTACACCTCCAATGATGCTGCAGCTTGTGGTGCCTGGCACTCAGCCTGCAGCTCAAGGTAGACCTCATGCTGTCACACAGGGGCTCACAAGAGGCAGCATTTCATATCTGGGTGGGGGAAGGAAAGGCAATTTTATTCATGATTCCAGGAGCTATTGGAGCACCTCAGAACTCCAGGTTTCTTTCATATAATTATTTAGGTGACAGGAGTAGTATAGCTAATTCTTCTATACAAACTCTAATGAAAGCCACATTTTCAATTTACATATCTATAGATAAGTTTAGACCATTAAGGATGTAATACAGCAAGACATTCCCACTCCCAAGTTTGAAGGGATCAGTTCTGGAGCTTTAATACAGCTATCATCAGCAACACAAATTTGGATATATCTGTACTAAAGATAGTGCACACATATCAAATTGAGAAAATAAGTACATTTTAAGCAGAGTTTATTTACCACACACTCTGTGTTACTGCCATTATCTGGTCACAATTAAGTAAATCTACTATTAGTGCAGTAAAAAAACCCATTTACTAAAATAAACATACATGATGAATGCATTTTTCTCTTTTTTATTAAGAAAGGAAATTAATTTCTCTAAATATTTTTGCATTTATGTTTACCAGTCAAAGTGATGTACGTGACTCACTAACATTTGATTCCCTCATGTCTATTACTGTCATACATGCAACTACATTTATTTTCATAGAAATGTTAAGTTATTCTACAGCTATCACTAAACATCTGAGTTTAAAATAACCAACCTTCAGCTGCAGT
>VOCN01041331.1:0-10964 GCA_007922305.1 Dermatemys mawii
GGTTCTGGTTCCAGACTAAGGCAGGGGGTGGGAGGTGCAGGCTCTGGCATGGAGTTTGGGGATGGGAAGGGATGCAGAGGGAGAGGCTGGCAGCCACATGGAGCAAACAGCCAGTAAGCTGCTCAGCTCCACTGCACAGCCAGTGGTGAGTGGGGGGCCCGGGCTCTTTGAAATAGCCTGGGGGATTCATGGGGGAGGGTCACACAGGGGTGAGCACCCGGGCAGAAAACAGGGCCAAGAGAGAGACCCAGCCTCTGACAGTGCTAGAGCTGGGCCTGTGGTGCCTGAACACCAAGACTATTCCTGTTCCCAGGCACCATGAGCCCATAGAACTCACCATCCAGGCCTCTAAGTAAGAGGAAGAAGTGGAGAGGGTTGTGATGGGCCTAAATGAAACTAAGTAGAACTCAAGAATCAGAGGGTATCTGTGTTCGTCTGGAATTGCAGAAGTGACAAAGAGTCCTGTGGTACCTTAAAGACTAACTAAATAGAACACACCACCCATGTTACTTTCTGTTCTGTTTCAGTGGGAAGCTTTGATTTTTCATATGGTGTCCTAAGCCTTTCCCAACATCATGTAGAAATGGGGGAATTAGGAAAAACCATGGATTTGCTGAAATTGCAAGGGAAGAGTAATGAAAGGGTTTTTGATATAAAGTCACTTTTCCCTCACTGGGAATCAAACCTAGGTTGTTGTAGTAAGAGTGCCAAATCCTAACCACATCTAGACCATCAGCAAGCTGGCAATGCTTTTTCCTTTTCACTTATACTACCATTTCTTAGGCTAGTTTCTATCCAATTTCTGAAGCTGTTCCTTTGTCCATTCCCTAGAACAGTGGTCTTCAAACTGGGGTGCACAAACCCCCTGGGATGCATGAGCTCACCCCAGAGGGTGAGCAAGACCCTGGCACCACTGCCGAGCCTGCTCAGGAGACCGCTGAACTGCCAGGCTCGCTATTTTGGTCCCACCAAAAAGCCACCATGGAAAGTGGAATCTTCCACTTTCTGCGGCGGCATCTGTGCGGACATACCCCCTCGGAGGGCCACAAGACTTTTCCCTCCATGGAAAGGGGCCATTGAGGGAAAAGTTTGAAGGCCCCTGAGCTAGGAGACTAAGGTCAGAGAGTGCAGGAACCCCTGTATTCAGGGTCACAACCTGAGCCCAACCCAAGATACTGAAACAAACTCAAATGATGCTTCCTCCAGCAGGATCACAGGGAAACACAAAGAAAAGCCCTGGGGAGCAATCTTCACCTGAATTCATTTAGCCCATCACAACCTTCTTCCAGGAAGGACACTGAGTTGATAGGAGCTCCGGCAGAGAGACCAAGGGAAGGGTGTTGTCCCACTTTGGTGTGAGCTGATTACATCCTGACTCCATGTGACGGGGCTCTGAGCTTTGCCATCCTGTGAGTTCTGTGTCCTCAACAAGCAACCACAGCACTGAATCCCCAGAGAGGAGGGCGAAGCGGCTCGTAAGATGACTGGTGGAGCGGCTTGCAGTGAGGGTTGCAGCAGAACCCCACCGAGAGGCGAGGCAGTCAGCCTTGGACCACGTAAGGTGCCCCTTAACCTGCGCCCTGTTCCACCCAGGCTGGGAGGTAAAACTGTGCAGATCAACTTTTACACTGTGCACTGACCAGGGACAGAGACTTTTGGGCTGTAAGACCTCTGGTTTCCTGGACTCAAGTGTCTTTTGGGCTGTTGGACTTCTGTGACTTTGGGTGATTTTTGGGTTGCTGGACTCACAAACCTAAGGGAGAGATCACGGCCAATTTGCTGGGGTGGGTTTTGCTCATGGGTTGGTTTATGAATCCTAGTTGTGGTGTTTTCCCAATTTAACGCTCATGTTATTAAAGATTTTCTTATACACCCATCTGTGCTTGCCAGAGGGGAAGTATTGCCTCTTTCAGGCACCCAGGGTGTGTGTAGGATTTCCCCAGCTCACTAGGTCAGGGCTCAAGCCAGTTTTGCATTGTAGTGTTGCAAGGGAACCCCTAGATACTGAACCCAGCCCTTGCTGCTATCAACTCAGCCTGGCAGAAGGGTTACCTATGTATTTGTCCTCCATCAGTGGGTGAGGATCTGTTACTGGAACAGACACCTAGACACTGAACCCAGCCCTTGTTGTTGCTAACTGTGCTCAGCAGAAGGGTTCCAGACATATTTGATTTAAAGCAAGGGATGTCTGAGAAGGTTTCTGTTTGCAGGAAACAACATGGTTTGGTCTCTCATTGTATCAAATGGGGACGCTGTTGTTTTGTAGAAGAAGGAAGGTGCCCGATGAGAATGGGATTCGAACCCATGCATGCAGAGCACAATGGATTAGCAGTCCATCACTTTAACCACTCGGCCACCTCATCTGAGCTGTTTGATAAAGGACGTTGTGCCCTATTATCCGTGTCTGCAGCCCCTCTGAAGCCAGGGTTGGGAGTGGGGCTGTGGCTTCCTGAGGAGAGGGGTATAAACAGGGGTAAGGGGGGCTGAGGCTGGTCTGGGAGCCAGGGGCCCAGGTAGGGGGCTGGGTTAGGGAAGAGCTGGGGCAGAGTTGGGCTGAGTGGTGCTCATTCCCTGCCTTCAATGGGGGCTGGCTTGGACCCAGAAGTGCCCCCGTGAACGTGCCTCTGTGCCCTCCCCCAGGAGGCATGCCCCACATTTTGGGGCCCAAGATCACTCAGTGGTAAAAGCATTGGCCTGTTAACCCCAGGGTTGTGAACTCATTCCCCAAGGGATCAGTGCTGCGGAAGGCACTGGGCCTGGTGGAGGGAGATGGACCCTGGCTGTTAAGAACAACTCAGGAGTGTCAGACTCTTGTTTAGCAGCAGGCACCAGATCTTAGTTGATTTTGTGAACAGGAGATCCTGGGTTCAAGTCCTAAGTGTGTTTTGTTGTCATGGGGGTGTATCTCACTGGTCAAGTGTTTGACTGTAGGTCAACTGGTCTTTGGTTCAAATCCAAGTGCTCCCTTACAAGCTTCTTGGGGTTGGTCCTGCTTTGAGCAGGGGGTTGGACTAGATGATCTCCTGAGGTCCCTTGCCAGCCTGATACTCTATAATCAGTATTTAAACTGACCCCTACTTGCTAAGCAGGAGCTAGTGATGCCAAAGCCCAGGGAAAGGGAGAACAAGTGCAGGGGCCCTGGCACTAGAACTGTGGCCCTGACCCCTTCTGACTCCAGCCCCACCCTCTTCCACACCTTCCACCCACAGCCCCATCCACTAGTCACTTCTCTTCTATCCCTTCCCCCACTTCCCCTTCCCCTGCTCACTCATTCACACACACACACCTGCTGTGGCCCCAAGGCCAGAGGAACTCTGTGCCCCTGCTGCAGCCCCTGAGCTGTAGTGGACAGTGAGAGCTCAGGCTGCCCTTGGGGAGACTTTTCCAGGGGTCATTGTGTAAGTGTGTCCATGGCTGAACAGGGAGAATTCCTGGCCATTTCCCTACTGGCTGGAACATGACTGAAGCGTGTTTGTAGTGAATGACGTTGCTGTACATTGTTAATTGCCTGCCATGACAATTCAGACTCACCCTTTCCCCATCTTATCCCCAGCACATCAGTCACTCCAATAGCAGGGGCAGGTTTTCTCTGGGGCACTGAGGTTTTTTGGGGAGTTGGTTCAGCCTTTTATTCCATGGAATAACAACAGCAGAATGAAGAAAGAGGAGAGTTCATGTATGTGTGCAAAGGAAAATGCAAAGGTTCTCTACATGGGTTCAGGGGTCTCTCCAGCACAGGCCACCCAGGAAGGCGTAATGCTCGAGCTGCAGCACATGCTGGGCAGGTTTAAAGCTGGTCTCCCCAAGGTAGGAGAGAAGCAGAAGTCTCAGCCCCCAGAGGAGCAGCCTGGGGATTCCTGGATCCCATTCACAGAGCCAGTCCCACGCCCCAGCTCCCAAGCCACCAAGTTGGCCAGAAAGAAGCAGCGGTTACTGGAACAAGTTCACCCACGTCTCTCAGGCAATTCCCAAACCCACCACAACACATCACCTTGGCCTGAAAGGAGCCCACTCGGACTCACCGTTGCTTCCTCTCCTCCCACCTAGAACCCTGCTTCTCCTATGCATCAAGCAGCCATCTCTGGGATGCCAAGAGGCAGACACAGCATTGTACCTCCCAGCAGCCAAGTGCACCTCCCCAGGCTTTGGCAGAACAAATGGTGGTGATCTACTAACCCCACTGAGGTGCTTAGCTTCTGTCCTGCCTTCCTCAGCATGGCTCTCCTCTTAACCCCTTTCCTGCCTCACTTCTTCTTTTGGCAACTCATGCAAAGGAGGCCGTCAGGAAGAGCCGGCCTCCCTAGGCAACCTCCAAGGGCAGAGGAGGCTAAGCCAGAAGGCTCAAAAGGGAGACTGGCCCCAATCCTACAGCTTTTCCCAGCTGATACTAAGGAACATTCTCACCTCATTTCCCCACCCTCTGTCCTACAGGGGTTGGGGTATCCCAAGGACAGGCCAGTGGCAGAAAGAGGAGCACCTTGCTGGACAGCTAAGGGAGCTGGGAAAAGTGAACCTTTGTGTTTCTGCCTGGTTTTGAACAAGGCGATTTTTGCATGTTAGGCAAATGTGATAACCACTACACTACAGAAACTGTGCCCTTGCCTTCAAATTCCATCCACTTGGCTGGTGCTCATCCTGGCACATCATGTCAGAGTCCCCCCCTACTCTGAACTCTGAGGTAGAGATGTGGGGACCCACATGAAAGACCCCCATAGCTTATTTCTACCATCTTAGGTTAAAACTTCCCCAAGGCACAAATCCTTCTTCGCCCTTGAATTGAATTGCTGCTGCCACAAGCAAGTGATTTAAACAAACATTTAGGGAGGGCCACTTGGAGCCCCATCTCCCCCAAAATAATCCCCATAGTCCCTGCATCCCCTTTCCTGGGGAGGTTGGAGAATATTATGCCCACCAAATGGTACAGGTGAGCACAGACCCAAACCCCTGGGTTTTTAGGACACTGAAAATCAATCAGGTTCTTAAAAGAAGAGTTTTATTCAAAACAAAAGTAAAAGAATCACCTCTGTAAAATCAGGAGGGAAGGTAAATTTACAGGGTAATAAAAAGATTTCAAACACAGAGAATCCTCCTCCAGGCTTAGATTCAAAGATATAGAAAAGAGGAGTAAACCACCTACCAGCATAGGCCTTCCATAATCTCACACCTTCCCTGGTTTTACTTACTATTTTTGTAATTCTAGAGGCTTATTTCAGGCAGGGTTTTAAGAGATTTTTTTAATCTACCCCTGGTCCCTCTCTGTTCAGAGAGAACACACAAAGTCTTCCGAATGCCCCAGATTTGAAACTATCTTTCCCCATTGGTCCTTCTGGTCAGGTGCCACCTGGGTTATTTGAGCTTCTTAATTTCTAAGCTTCAGAAAACAGGCCACCCCTGCAAATAAAGGGTCCAAAGAGCAGGCCAAGGCCTGGGGCTGACCAAGGGATCCCCAGATCTTCAGTCTGACACTCTCCCAACTGAGCTATTTCAGCACCTATAGGGCACCTTTTTGGCCTGCTGCTTGTCTCTCTGGGATGTTTTTGTCAGTCACGTCACAGAAAAAGGATTTAATTGCGAGTGGCCCATGGAGGTAAGATGAATTGTTGCCTGCCTTGCTCAGCTTGACTTCCTTCCTCACCCCATTCCTGCCTTAGCTGTTGAGTTACATGGTGGCTGAAGGGAACTGGAGCACAGCGGCACAGGAAGGAAATTGGGCAGCAAGAGTCCTGCTGCCACTTGTGCCCCTGCCATTGTCTCAGCTTTACCTACTACAGCTCAAATTCTCCAGGACTCCCACACACACACCCAGCTCCCTTCACCACGCACAGACCTGTATCCTGCCTTCAGCCCAGGCAATCAGAGGTGCCAGGGAGCTCCCTGGCAGCCCACCACCTCAGACACCTCTTGTCTCCTGGCCTAGGCTCTTGGTGCTCTGCTGATCGCAGCCTCGGTTGAAGGCCCAGAGCAAAAACAAAGAAGCACATGCTTAGCAGAGAATGGTTTTGATCCATTGGCCTCTGGGCCCAGCACGCTCCCGCTGCGCCACTCTGTTGTCTCTTGAGTAATGGTATCCAGCACCCACCCTCCAGCCTCCACACTAGCACCCTGTGAGCTCTAGCACAGACAGGCAGCTGTGCAGGCTGCTAGGCAACAGCCCTGACAATTACTAGCTTGTGTCTCTGTGGTGCAATGAATTGGTCACTAAGCTATTAACTGAAAGGACGGTGGTTTCATGCCCCCCCAGGGATGGTTATAGTCCTTTTTTCCTCAAGACTTGCTGAGAGACTCCAAAGCCCCTTTTCCTGCCTCTAAACTGTCCCTCTTGGCCTCAGTGGGTTCAGCTGAGGCCCAAAGAGTTTGCCCGGCAGAGCCATGCAGTGGAAATCTGCTGGTCCATAACTTGAAATCCAGGGATCGAAACCATTCTCTGCTAGGCACGTGCTTCTTTCTTTTTGCTCTGGCCCTTCAAGCAAGGCGCAGTCTGCCAGGGATCTTCCCGGCACCTCTGGCTGCCTGGGCTGAAGGGAAGAGCTTTGAGCAGCCAACAGGGAAGTGGGATGGAGACAGTCTTTGAGCGGGAGTGTCTCAGCCATTTCTCCCTTGCTGCTTGCAGGGAGGGAGTGAAATGGGGTCATCTGAAGACTTTGCACTTCAATTATGCTGAAGTCCATGGCATAGCTGCTCGGAAACAGGTGTAACCCTTCTGCCCATCAGAGCTGGCAGCAACAAGGGCCGGGTTCAGTATCCAGGGGTTCCATTCCAATAGCACAATACAAAAACCGGCTCCAGCCCCCACCCAGTGACCTGGGACAACCATATACCACTCCTCTGGGCGTCTGTAAGAGATAATACTTCCCCTCTTGCAAGCACAGAGTCTGAGTGTACCAAAGCCTTTTAATAACAGGGAGAAACAATGTGACATTATACTGGGGAAACACCACAAACAAGGTTAATAAACCAAACCATGAACCAGAAGCCCCCCTCCCAGCAAATAGGCCGTGGCCTTCCCTTTGGCTCTTGAGTTCCACAACCCCAAAAGTCACTCAATAGTCCCAAAAGTCCAACAGCCCAAGAGTCTCTGTTCTTGGCCAGTGCAGAGTTCAAAAGTCAATTGGCAGAGTCTTACCTCCAGCCTGGGTGGAGATGGAGGGTAGGGCACGGGGCACCTTACGTGGTCCGAGGCCGACTGCGCCGCCTCTCTGTGGGGTTCCGCTGCAGCTCTCACCGCAATCGGCTCTGCTCCGCTCCGCTGGCTATCCCACGAACCGCTCTGCCCGTTGATCCGCTAGCTGCTCTGCTAGCCGACACACCGACAGCTGTGCCGCGCCAGTTACTCTGCCCGCAGCACCAATGCCTCTGCTAGTGGACAGACAGCTGTGCCACGCCGGTCATTCTGCCCGCAGCACCAACCCCTCCGCTAGTCGACAGACAGCTCTGCTGCACCGGCCACTCTGCCTGCAGCACCAATACCTCCACTAGTTGACAGACAGCTGTGCTGCGCCAGTCACTCTGCCTGCAGCACCAACAACTCCATTAGCCATCCTGTTAACTGACACACAGACTGCTCTGCTGCACCAGCCACACTGCACCTTTTTCAGGCCTCCCTACTTAAGACAGTGCTCAGTGATTTTTTCAGCTCTTAGATGATTTCATCTCTTAAGTGATTTCAGCATACAATATGGGAGCCTTAGTACCAGTGAGCCCAAAATAATTTTCAGGTCAAAAGGTATATGTACTTATCTACCACCTCTCTTGACCTCACAGTGTTCTGAAACGCATGGCCCTTGCCCAGTGAGTGCTACCTAGATGATGGTGAGTCCCTCCATCATAACAAGGGCCAAGTACATGTCCATAGTCCTTCACTCACATAATCACAGTAACATCACTTTATCATTCCTGCCCCGATAACATAGAAACTGGGGCTCCCTCATCAGCCGAAGTGGCCATGTGGGCTGCTGTGGGCTCAGGCTAGGTGCAGTGGGTGTGTCTATGCAAATTGTAAGCCCCCAAGTTATTTTTCAAGACTCACTGCAATTCCCATAGTTCACCACCAAATGTCAGAATATATCTCATTCCTGACACTGCTTACATAGGCTTTTGTGGATCATCCCCCCCACTCTTTCAGTCAGCAGGTGACCCCACAGCGTCCAAGATGGACACCTTTGTGGTGACAAACGGGGGACTTCACAGCTCCCAGCAGACCTTGAGGAGCCCACGAGGAGCATGACTTCAGTGGCAGCCCTGGGGGAACATAAACCCCCTTTCGATGAACAGCTGAACTCACTGACCCACAATACCACAGAGACACCCACCAGCAGCTTCTGACAAGCCTGGAGCCAGGGCCGCTAGGTGCTGCTTATGAAAAGCCGGCAGAGTGACACAGTGGACGTGAGCTGGGCCCAGAACAGAGGAATCAATTAATAAAAACCCTGTTCCCCACCACCAGGCCTCCTTCTTCTTATATTTGTGTTTACACTGGGCCTTCAAGCGAGGGGGCGGCTTGCACAGTGCCAAGAGGCTAACCTTTGAGACAGGAGGTGGCTAACACACAGCCTGCTGGGAAGCTCCCAGGAGATATTAAGAGACAGAGACTCCTAAATGCCCTTAGTAACAAGGGTTTGTGGTTCACCGAGACCGGTAAGGGGGTCACTGTGTCTGTCTTGTAACTCTGGGTGTCAGGTCCCTGTGCAGCTTTGATCTAGAGCTCTGACTCCAACAACCGATCAGCAACTCCCAGCCTCACCCTGGGTCTGCCCCACATGGTCACTCCTCAGAGGCTGACCTGTTAGGGACCTGCTCAGTTCCCTCACTGACAGGGGATGCAGACTTTTCTGTAAGGGGCATAAAAAGGGTATTTGGCTTGTGAGGAATCTGCAGTTATGAGAGGGACTATCTATCCCTCCCATGGCCTGTTTTCATATGAGCCCTGGTGGCATAATGAGTAAGATATGGGCTTCCTAAAGCAGTGGTTGAGGGTTTAAGTCCCACCTGCGTTGTGAAACTATGGATCATCAGAAATACAGTAACAAAGATAAGAAAACCTTTGTTTTCAAAAAAACTTATGTGACTACTCAACCCTTTCAGAACATCACAGAATCCACCCAGGGGAGAGGCCCTATGAATGCAGTGAGTGTGGGAAAACCTTCATTCACAACTCCAACCTTATTACGCATCAGAGAATCCATATTGGAGAGAGGCCCTATGAATGCTGTGAATGTGGCAAAAACTTCACATGGGGGAGAGGCCTTATCAATGCAGTGATTGTGGGAAGAGCTTTGCTGGCAGCTCAGAACTTTCTAAACATCAGAGAATTCACACTGGGGAGAGGCCCTATCAATGCCTTGAGTGTGGGAAAAAATTCACTCACAGCTCAGCCCTTTCTATCCATCAGCGAATCCACATTGGGGAGAGGCCCTATGTACGCAGAAGTGACAAAGAGTCCTGTGGCACCTTAAAGACTAACCAAAGTTTTACAGCATAAGCTTTTGTAGGCTAATACCCACTTCGTTGGATGCATGCAGACGTATGTATGCAGTGAGAGTGGGAAAATCTTTAATCAAAGCTCACACCTTATTAGGCATCAGAGACTCCACACAAGGGAGAGGCCCTATCAATGCAGTGAGTGTGGGAAAACCTCCTCTTATCACTCTGCCCACGCAACCATCAGAGAATCTGCAATGGAGCTCAAGATGATAAAAGCCTTTAGGGCTATCAATACTTTCTTTCCTTTTAATATTTTGGTTGATTCTGACATAGTAAAATTTAAAGCTGTTTGAACTGTTTGCAGCACCCTTATCCCTTAGATTGTTCATGTGAGGGGCCCATTTTGGCCTTTTGCAGTTTGACCTGTTTTGAGGTGGACCCATTTGTCCTTTCTATCAGCTCCATTGTCCCATGAGTAATTGGAGTGTGCTCTTCTTACCGGGAACCAGGGATCATCACATTTTTACCATTCCTCCTATTGCAACTTTATCGTTAGACTAACCAGTGATACAAATTGTATCATTGCCAATTGTTCTCACGTTACTCTAGGTCAGGGGTCTCAAATATGCAGCCCGCAGGACTCTTCTGTGCAGCCCACCAACCTCCCCACCTGCCCCCGCCAAGGCTTACCTCTTCTAGCGCTTCTCTCACCACTGGCCCTCCATAGCAGATACCATCTGCTGCCACTGCCACAGCAAGAGGAGGAGGCAGCCAGCGGAACGGACCCAAAGCGGCACTCAGGCTTCGAATGAGATCAAGCCTCCCCACTGTGAGTGCAGAGCTCAGCTCCCTACCCAGTGAGGAACTGGCAGGGCATGCCAGCTCCCTGGGACAGGAGCCCCACAAACTTGGGGTCTTGGACCGGTGTCTTCTCTTACCCTAAGGATCTGCCTGGCTGCTCTGCCTCTTTCCCTGCTTGCAGCTTTTTGCCTACCCCTCCTTCTTGTTTTCCTCCTCAGGAGGATGGGCTGTCAAAAATGCCTGTCTAAGCTGGTCTCCTCGTTCAACATGCAGGCTCACCCCCTGCCCTGGGGACACTTTGGCTTTTTCTGTCTGCTCTTTCTCTTGGTGGCAACCCTGTCTGTGCTACGGAGACTAGGCTGGCACAACCCCATGGTGGAGTAGATCTTTCCATTGCTTTAGGCCCACCACCTCCCTAAATGCTCTTAGCTATGCTGGGGGTTAGGTTGGCACAGCCATGTCGCCCAGAAGTGGGCTTCCCTTTTACACCCCCCCTGACGGACAGAGCTATTGTGACTGAACTGTTCAGCATGCACCAACCCTCATGAGCTTTTATGTGTGTTGTTGGAGGATTGTTTCAACAGCTGGGAGTCCACTTCCTGCTGCTTTTCAATTAAATTTCCTCTAAAAGCCCACTTATAACCTCCAGTTCCCACATAACTATCTCAAACATACAGTCCTCAGGCCTACATAAGAGACTTACAATTTCACTCAGTACCAGTCCATTTCCTGTCTAACCACTG
>VOCN01041374.1:0-28117 GCA_007922305.1 Dermatemys mawii
TTTGCTCTGGTCTACACTAGGAACTTCGGTTGAGGTAAATATGTTGCTCAGGAATATGAAAAATACACACCCTGAGTGACTCAGTGAAACCGACCTAACCCCTGGGGAAGACAGTGCTAGGCTGATGGGTGCAGTCTCCCGTTGCTGCACATACCACCTCCTGGGGCGGTGCAGTGGGAGAATCACTCCCGTCAGTACAGGTAATGGCTTCACTGAAGGGCTTTGGCTCAGCTGCAGTGGTGTCTTCTGTACCACTGTAGCAGCTGAGGTGTAGAGAAGAAGCCCACACTGTCTGGGGAAGCCTCTCACCCCTCCCAGCTTCCTCTCTCTGTCCTGTGACATTAATTTGAGCACGCTGGAGACCTTGGACAGATTAAGGGGAGATCCAGCAAGTAACAACAAGAATGTGAATAGAATTAGCTACAGATAAGCAATGAGACCAAGTCAACCTAATTATAGGAAAAATTTTGTTTAAACCAGTAAAAAGCAATGCTGAGCCATGTTAGCACTGAAGTCACCAAGGCTTGTATTTGCTCTGGTATTCTAAAAGGAGAAAGGCAAAAGGTCCAAGCGTGGACTGAGCTACGTTAAAGACTGAAAGGGGCATTAACCCTTCAAGTGCACTACTGCTTATTGAATTGAATTGCAGACTTAGAACATCTGATAATACACACGTGTGACCCACTGGTCAGTCTGTGTTACGAATTCCCCACGGTAATAGCTGTGAGTCTGTCACAGGCTCCATCTAGAGACTGGATCTTTTATTCAAGCTGAAGACACCTGATCATTTAGCTCTGGACGGCTCTGGTTCAGACCACAGAGTGCTGGTCCCAGAAGGCCTGGCAGCCTTCACACATGTGCTCATAATCGCCTCTGTCCCACAAAAACACACAGGAGCAACTTTATGCTGACCATGGCTCCTCATGTTTGCAGCATCTGGACCCAGCTGTTCTTTAACACAGCTCCAAGGATGCTGCACAGCACCTGGTTCTCTGAAATCCTCACATGGTCACCACTGTGTCCATTTCCAGATTTTCACACTGTGTCATTCTGGACGGACTCGGCAGTGAGGCTCAGACCACAAATTGAGTTTAATTGTTCTTCTATTTTTGAGTGGAAGAACGGAGAGCACCGGGGGCCAGGGAGGGACCGCTGGTGCAAGAGGGACTATGGACTGTAGAGGGTGCTCCAGATGCTGGTGAGAGCTAATACCCGGACGGACCAACGGGAGGCGCTGTTACGAATACTGTATGAAAAAGCTGCACACAAACACATACAGATATAGAGTTTGGTCTCAAGTTACTATTATTTTAATAGTAATATTATTCATAAATAATAGTGTCATTTATGTCCAGGGATGAGCAAGAATCCTTTGCAGAATTTAGGGTTAAGCCCTTAAATCATGTCTAATAGCAGATGCTGCATCTGTGGCTCACAGGGGAGTTAGATTGAGTAACAACAGTTACTAGCAGAGCTAACCACAAACCTTCCAACCCTGATATTTTATGGTTCTATGACTTGTGAAGTAACTTCACCTTTTTTCAGTTTCTTCCACATTATCTGCTTTATACCTAGAATTCCATAGCAGATAGACAAGATCAGTTTGAGACTTGATGTGGCAGCATAATGTACGTTTTAGAAACTATATTGGAAATTAAAATCTGTTTGGAGGTTTCTACAACAGAGCCCTGTAGTGTGAGGAAGCTTTGTTACCCAGCTGATCCCACTAGAAAGAGTCCTGAAAGCATTATGGAGAAAGTTGTGCATTTTAAAGGAGTTGAGAAGCTGGGACTGGACCATTACTTTTGGTTTTCAATAAGACTCGAACAGTGGGGAAGTTGCAGAAGACTGGTAGAAAACTATTGTTGTGCCAGTATTTAAAATGGGTGAACGGGAAGCCCTGGGTTATTATAGGCTTGTCAGTCTGACATCAATCACAGGAAAGTTACAGACCGGATTAATGCAGACAAAATTAATACAGAATCGAAGGCAAGTAACAGAATTAATGCCATTCAACATGGGTTTGTGGAAGAGATCCTGTCATACTAACTATATTTTATTATGAGAATGCCAGTTTGGATCATAAAGATAATGTTGTTGATAAAATTTACTTAGTTTTCTGTTAACTATTTAACTTAGTACCACAGGACATTTGGATTAAGAAATCCTGAATGATACAAAACTAACATGGCATACATTAAAAGGATTAAAAACTGTCTAACGGATAGGTCTCAAAATGTTTTTGTAAACAAGGCATCATCATTGATGGGGTATATGTCTAGAGGGTTAGTCTCCACAATTCATCTGCTACTTAGAACGGAGGCTACTTATGTTATGAGGTCTCTTCAGAAACGCCAATCCAATGGATCATCAGGCAAAAAGGCCAAATAGCACTTATGAGATTTCAATGGGCTTCACTTTACAGTTTTCACTTTTCATTGGTTTCAAAACATAACAGAGTGTATCAGCTCCCTCATTATAAACAAACACCATGGTGTACGATATAAGTGATCACTGATGAAGAGAACGAGAAGTGACTGGGCTACAGTTGCAGCCAGGGAAACTGAAGGAAATTTCCAAGGCTTCTATTATGGAGTCAGCGCAAATAGGATCAATGAAGTAGAACAACTGTACCCCTGATAACAGTTAGTTTTTCAGCCAGTGAAGCAGATCTGTGAGTTTTTAAAGGCTAGATGCTGCCATATTTAGGGTGTGTCTACACTACAAGAGCCAGAGCAGCATAGCTGATCTCTAAGGCTGAAATCTGACCCCAATCCAAATTTGATGCAGCAACATTTTATGTCTCTGCTTTAGATAGTTATTGTTAAGGCTGACGCTTGTTATAAGGGGGAAAAGAGAAGGAGAACTAAAGGTTTTTTTCCCACCAGTAACTGTAAAATTCCTCAATATAGATATACAGAAAAAAATCCATTGATTTCTGGCACACAGTATTTATAATGTAATTTGCTTTATTGTTCATAAATCTCTCTTAAAAAGGATCTTTAACTTCTTTTAAATGGGGTTTGATGCATGAAATTAGGAAATTTAGTGAAATAAAAGTAAAATATTGATGAAATATTGTACAAAACTAATACACAAATGGCCTACTGCCAGCGCTTCCAAGATACAGCTGTATTCTGAAATTCTTCTCTGCAATTCAATTCCTCTTCTAAATTTAATGGGAGCGTTCCTTTTTTTCAGAGAGCTTTTGATCAGGCACTAGATGTTTGCTAGTTGTAAATAATCACATTATAACTTCCTCAAGGCGGGAACCTGGCTGTGGTTTTTCCCTGAAATTCTCCAGGAATGTTTATGATGCTGTACAAATTATAATTATAATGATAATTATAAACAGATTTCAGCAGAAACTTAGGAAATGTGACATGGTTCAAAATATTTTTTGACACATCACCATTACACAATCCCTGGTAGCCCATGAATAGAGACTGTCTATCTCCTGTCCATCTTACAGTCACTTCTCTCCAGCAACGTTGAGTTCCCAGCCAAACTTCAGCCATGAAGATTCTCTTCCTGCTCTTTGCTGTCGTCTTCCTGGTGCTGCAAATTTCTCCAGGTAAGATCTCAGTTAAATGAAGGGAGAATATAGAAGGACATTTGTGAGACTGTACTAAGATTTCTAAAAAACTTCTATCATAATTTTCCCAGCTTTGTTTCTCAAAAGAGTTGTATGGTTTTCAGCGGATGCTTGCCATTTAGCTGGAGAATAGCTCTGAAGCGAGAAAGGTGCCTTTAATGTTCCTATTAAGATCCAGTCAGATTTCACTGAACTATGACCTGAAATTGTATCACCAATGTTCTACCTAGTGGAGTCCTACAGGGGTTTGTTATTGCCATGTCATAAGTATAAAGTAGCCTAGAATTACTGTTTACCTGTAAGAGGTTAAGCTAAAGGTAACCAGAGAGGTGGACAACTGACCAATGAGAAATTCCTCAGGAGAAAAAGGATTTTGAGTTTCAGTTTCTCTCTGGGTCTACTCTGTTCAACTCAGCTATGGGATAAACCACACCTATTTCTTTTACTATAACTATCAGTTTTTTATCAAGTAAGGTAGTGAGTAAGTTTACCTTCTTTTTATCACTTGGAAAACTCTTCAGCTGGTAGAAATTTATCTCTGTGTTCCTCTAATACTGTAAGCTTCAGAAGGAGGAGAAATTTGGGGAGGGGGTTGTCTGTAACTATTGATTATTGTAGATGCTGTTCTATTGATGGTTATCAGGGATTTATTCCTTTCTTTTTTTCTTTTATTAAAATCTTTCTTTTAAGAATCTGACTGCTTGTTTTCCATGGTGTAAGATCCTGGTTTTGGATCGGGCACGTCTCGCAGGTTCAGGCGAGGCTTTTCTCTCAAGCTCCCCAGGGAGGGAATAAGTTTGGGGGTTTTGTGGAAAGAGAAAGAGGGGCTTCAAGTGGCCCATGTCCAATAGTTTTTGAGACATTCTCACTTGATGGCGGCAGCATACCAAGTCCAGACACAGAAGAAGTTGTGTTCTAGGGAAAAACATTTTAACCCAAGCTGGTAAAATAACCTTGGGGAGGGGAGGGGTTATCTCTTTTTTCATGTGGGTCCCCACATCTGTACCCTAGAGTTCAGAGTGGGGAGGCAATCCTGACATACCACCACACTAATCAAACTTATTCTAAAGGGCCTGAAAAAATCCATAAAATCATCACCTATGAAGTTAGCAGGTGACAGAAAATTAGGGACAAGTCACTCATACAGAGAGATTTGGCTCACTTGGTAAGATGAGAACAAGTTAACAATCATACAACTAAACCTAAAGTTATGGATGTAGGAACAAAGAAGGATGGCCATTCTTATAAGAAGAGGGACTCCATCTTGGGAAACAGTGCCTTTGAAAAATTTGAGGTGTTGTGGATGGCTAATCAGTTGAAAATTGCTAAAAGGATTAATACTTAACCTGGATGCAGTAAGAGGGAAATCTTGAGTAGGAATAGAGAAATTATTTCACATCTGTATTTTGCACCTCCAAATGTGACCACATCTTGCATACTGTGTCCAGTTCTGGTAGCCACACTTCAGAAAGTATGTTGATCAGTTGGAGAGGGTTCAGAGGATAGCCACAAGTATGAGTAAAGGATTAGAAAATATGTGTTATAGTGATAAACTGAGAAAATTCCATCTCTTTATCTTAACAAAGAGAAAGTTAAGGGGTGACTTGAACACAACTTATAAGTATGTGTATGATGGAAAATATTTAATAATGATCTCTTCAATCTAGTAAATAAAGGTATTTTGTGATCCAATGATTGTAAGTTGAAGCTAAACAAATTCAGACTGTAAATGAGAAGTAAATTTTTAACAGAAAAATTAATTAACCATTGGAACAATTTACTAATGTATTCTCCATTCCCGACATTCAGTCAAGAATTATTGGGTGTTTTTCCCTAAAAGATACCCTCTAAGAAATATTTTGGGGAAGTCCCTTCAGACTAGATGATCACTAAGGTATTTCAGTACCAGGCAAACTGGTTGAAACTATAGTAAAGAACAGAATTATCAGACACGTTGAGGAACACGATGAGCTGGGGAGGAGCCAACATGTTTTTTGTAAAGGGAAATCATGCCTCACCAATCTACTAGAATTCTCTGATGGTGTCAACAAATATGTAGACAAGGGTGATCCAGTTGATATAGTGTAAGTAGACCTTCAGAACACCTTAGACTAGGTCCTTCACCAAAGGCTCTGAAGTAAAATAAGGCATTCAGGAGATAAGAGGAAATGTCCTCTAATGGATCAGTAACTGGCTAAAAGATAGGAAATAAATGGTAGGAATAAATCATCAGTTTTCAGAATGGAGGGACGTAAACAGTGGTATCCTTCAGGGATCTATACTATAAGTGATCAGGAAAAAAGGAAAAACAGTGTGGGGGTAAATTTTGTAGATGATGCAAATTATTTAAGATAGCTGAGTGCGAAGAGTTACAAAGGAATCTGATAAATATGGCTGACTGGGCAACAAAATGGCAGATGAAATTCTGTGTTGATAAATGCAAAGTTATGCACTTTTGAAAACATGCTCCTAACTTTACATATTAAAAAGGGGGTCTAAATTAGCTGTTACCACTCAAAAAAGAGATCTTGGAGTCATTGTGGAGAATTCCCTGAAACATCTGCTCATCTCACAGCAGCACTAACAGAAAAAAAAAGTTAGGAACCATTAGGAAAGATATAGAAAATATCATGAGGCCTCTTTATAAATCCATGATACTCCCAGATCCTGAATACTGTGTGCAGATCTGGTCACACCATCTCAAAAAAGTTAAATTAGTACTGGAAAAGTTACGGAGAACAGCAACTGAACTGATTAGGGGTATGGAACAGCTTCCATATGAGGAGAGATTAAAAAGACTGGATATTTTCAGCTGGTGTCTTTTTCCTCTGGCCTAACCCAATGAAAATACCCTTTGGTCTAGGGGATTCAAGTGTTTGGATTGAAGTGTTTTGTGAACCTTCACTTGAGACAACAGGGTTTGTGAATATCCTTTTGCTTTGATAAAATGATGGACTTCTAGGAGCTTGTATTGTCCAGGAGGGTACTAAACAGTACAAGAAGCACATTTCTGGGGGACAAAGCTGGGACTGGGTGTTAGCTGGTATCACTCTGCAGGATAATTCGGGAGTGTCTTGCTGGATGTTTTCCTATTCAGCCAGGAGTGACTTTACATGCCAGGCGCTGTGCATGAGCAGGACCAGAAGTGGTTGTTTTCACAGCAGAGCAGTGTAGAAGGTATCACAGGCTGGAGAACTGAGGGAACATGGCTGTTCAGTGGTCCAGATTGTTCCCTGGGGAATGTCACAGTGGATACTTGAAGGAAAGCACAGCTAACATCTAGTTTTAAATAGTCTAATATTAATACCCTAAAGGACATGAGTGGAATGATTTGAAAATACCCTTTTTCTATGGAGAAATCATGGTTATGGCCACACTGTGTGAGTGCAGCTCATCTTCTCATTTTCAGGCTTGGCCAGTGCCTCTGTTTCCCCTCTTGGATTGGTGGTTTAGTCCCCTTGTCCCCTCTCCCCGCTGATTCAAAAAATGAGTTCTACCAAGAAAATTCCATGCTTGAGTGTGTCCTCGGGTAGTTATTGACAATAGGATCCTTCTGTCGGTGACTGGAGGAGTGAGGTAAAGTCATTAAACAGCAGCTATAGAAAGGAGACACACATATATTCTGTTTACACGGCAATGTCTGTCTTGTGGCATCCTGAACTTACCCATCTTCACCACCTACAGCATCTCACCCCCAAGCCACAGATTCTTATAGGTCTCCAGTGGGGGTTACATGAATGGAGACAGAGGCCCTGAGCACGCATACAAGCGCTGCAGTTATGGATAGCCAGGGTGAATCCTCCATAAAGAAACAGTCTTTATTTTCAGTCACACACCAGTGTAAACAAGAACTGTAATTGCAGCATGACATTTCCCATTAGCTAAATTTGCAGTTCATTGAGACAAGCCCAACTCAGCCCAGTTATCTTCCTGTGCCCCCTTTGATAATATGTAAATGTCTGTAGTCCTGTGCCCATTCATAGGCTGTCCCTAAGGATTGAGCAGAGTGAATTAATTCAGCAGGTCTGTTGGCTCCCTACTGAGCATGAGACTCCTTCACAGCCCCATACCTGTACAGGATGGAAAGCAGGCAGCTGCCTTGGATCACCAACTTCTACCAGTGGGGCAGTGGTTTTGCTGCAGTGGTTTTGACTCTTTTTGGTTCCAAACACGGATGTACTAGGCAGGATCTAAATACTGATTGGCTGAGCAGGGTTGAATGGGCTCAGCCGTGGGTTGGGTGGCTGGAATGTTTAAAAAGAGAAGGATTTAAACAAGTCCCTTCCAGTCAGAACGCCTGATTGTCAGTGAGACTCGGCACAGACATTCCTGTGAAGACTCAGCACAGGGGAATACTTACTCAGTGACCAATTACAAGGCTTCAACATTCCAGACAGGCTGGTCCTTATGAGAATGGGACAGACTGCAGTATCACTGCCATTCATCACTGGCAAGAAGGGTTGGCCTGCTGCCTCCACGACCATGGGCTGCCCCCTGCAACCCCAGTACCCCTTGTTGGACCGTCTTCTAGGCCCTGCAGGCTGGGGGTTTCTAGGCTGGAGCTTCCCCAGCTCCTTCTGCCTTGCAACATCCCTGCTTCCCTCTAGGTACTCTGTCAAGCTCCTAGCAGCCAGGCCTGTCTACCTCTACAGCTAGAGGAGACTCTCATTATGTGCTGCAAACTCTGGGCCTTTTTATCAGGGCCAGCTGGGCCCTAATTGATTCAGCCACAGCTGTGGCTGCTACGCCCACTCAACCTGGGCGCTTGCTTGCTCCCAGCCACAGCCCTTTGAAGGGCTGTTTTAAGCCCTTCTCCTGGAGTGGGGCAGCCGCCCCACTACAGTATTGATTATATTCTTGTGTATGTTTTTTTAGCCTATTTTTATGCATGCATCCGATTACAGAGATGTTTCAAATCCTTCAAAAATCACAGAATAAACTTCATAATATTGCAGACACAGTAAGCCATGAATGTATGTGACTGGGTGGGGCATCATGAGGTTAATAAGAATTAGGTATTATCCCTTTAAACCGCTGGGATTCCTCCAGCGGGCCTCCATGTTTCCTTCTGATGTAGCCACCAAAATGATTGGAGCAGAACTCTCCATGGGAAGCCAGGCCTAGGATTTGTACCTACTAATAAACACAGTTCTGTGGAGTGCAGCGGGGGCTTCCTGGTTTTCCTGTAGCCTTTGTGTCTCATAGACAGTAAGGGCGCAACGTGTCCCTCTAAAACGACTTTGACAGTTTTTGCCTTGACAAAGCCGGGATCTCAACATGACTGTAGTTCAGGGGTCTCCAGACTTTTTGAGACGAGGGCTATATTAGATTTTTGAAGAGGCGTCTTGGGCCACTGCTGCACCCCACCCTTTGCTCCTCTGGCCACTGCCGCGACACCCCCATTTGCTCCTCCAGCCCGTCCTCTGCCGTGCCCTCCCCTTTGCTCCTCTGGCCGCGCCACAGGGGCACTCACATCTGAAGAGTGAGATGGGGAGAGCCTAGCAGCATGGAGAGAAAAGGGAGGGAGAGACTACTGGGGCCCCTGTGACAACACCCCTGAGGTGTGAGACAGGGGAAATGTGGGGTCTGGGGTTTGGGAGTTAGAGGAACATGTGGGGGGGGGGGGAGTTGAAGGAGAGAAGGAGAAGGAGGAGGGGTGGGATGAAGAGGAAAGGGGAATGTAGTGGGATCAGGAGGGTCAGAGACACCTGGTGTGGAAACTAAAAGGAACAAAGTTATGTGTGGAGCGGGGGAATTGGTAAACTGGGACATGTGAGGTGGTACTGGGGGGACTGAGAGGCACACAAAAGGGATTGGGGGGTTTGAGACCCAATGGCAGCAGACACCTCAGGGTGTTGAGAATGCTTTAGGCCTCACTCCCTGACATGGGAAATGACCAGGACACTTCTGTGGGGTGGAGTAGGGAGCTATGTATGAGTCAGCCAATAGTTTGGGTGGAGTGAGGATGTGAGTGCTGCGGAATTGGGGTGCACAAAACTGAGCTGATCCCTTGTTTGGGGACTATATTAGGAAACCGGGGTTTTGAAGTGTGTGTGGGTTTCTTAAGAACAGGTGGGGTGAACACCTGTCAGGTACAGTCCAGGTTTACATGGTCCTGCCTCAGTGCAGGGGGCTGGACTTGATCACCCTTTGAGATCCCTGTCAGCTCTGCATTTCTACAGTTCTAAAAGACTTTTCATAAAGAATTCCTCCTGACTTCAAAAATGATCTTTATGCAGCAGACCAAAGTGCTGACAGATGGGAAGGGACACAGAGTCATGTCCATTTGGCCAAGGAACGCAATACGGGAGGCCAATGAGTAGTGGCCTGCAAAAATAATTTGCTGACCTGAGCTAAACAAATAAATGTTTGTTATATGTCCCAAGACATTTTGCCCACACCACTGTGGCCTAATGTGTCCTATGCAAACTGAAATGACACAAGATGTTTTGCACGAAGATGATGGAATTTCTAAGAGACGTTGGTATAACAGTACCAACGTGCAAACAGAGGTTGGACATTTCAAATCTTCACTAGAACGATGGGTCATTTTCTAATTGAGGTCCCTTTCAGCCCTACATTTCCATGATTCTAAAAGACTTTAAATAAAGAATCTCTCCTGTCTTCAAAACTGACCTCTCTGTGGCTGAAAATGCCACATAGGGAAGGACGTAGAGTCTTATGAAGATGTCCAAGGAACGCAACATGGGGAGGCCAATGAGAAGTGGCCTGCAAAATTAAGATTCTGACTTGAGCTAAACCAAGAAATGTTCTTCATACGTCCCAAGATGTTTTGCACAAATGACTGTGGCCTAACATATCCTAGGCAAATTGGGATGACGCAAGATGTTGGCAAGCCAGAGGGCTTCAAAACAGACCTGGAAGAGTAATTGCAATACATGAGCAATACATGGCTTACATAAATTGCCCTATTCTGCCCTCCTTGGGAGTACTGTCCTGGGAAGGTACTGGATGTTACTGTGTCTCAGAGAGGCAAGCTCTGTAGCACTGAGCACTATGGAGACTGGGCTGCTCTGGGTTGTGGACAGATGATAGGCAGCCCAAGTAAAGCAGCTATAAGATCACTCGAACTCTAACATGTAAACCCCAGAGAGAATCAGGGCAGCAAAAAAGTTTCCTTTGTTCCATGTCCCAGGGTTGTGCCGTGTGCTCTGAGCCTGCAAGGTCATTAAATAGCAGCTATACAAAGAGAGACACAAATATTCTATTTACACGGCAATGTCTGCCTTGTGGCATCCTGAACTTACCCATCTCCTTTTACAGCAATCGAACCGAGCACCGCAACTTCCCATCCAATTCCAATTGCCGTGACACCTAGGGAGGCACGAACCCCCAAAACGTACACAGGTAATGCGGTCATAGATACGCTGGGTGAATCCTGCACAGAGAAAAAGAGTTTGGATTCTCTTTCACGCAAAAGTGTAAACAAGAGCTGTTATTGCAGCATGACGGGCATTGCTCATTAGCTGAATTTACAGTTCACAGAGACAAGCTATCAGCCCAGTCATCTTCCTGTGCTCCCTTTCACTAGAGCTTTGATAATATCTAAATGTCTGTAGTCCTGTGCCCATTCATAGGCTGTCCCTAAGGATTGAGCAGAGTGAATTAATTCAGCAGATCTACTGGCTCCCTGGCTGCACACTTCAGAACTGTAGCACTGACTGTAGGAGTCCATCACAGCACCACACCTGTACAGTGTGGAAAGCAGGCAGCTGCCTGCATCACCAACTTCTAATAGTGGCTGACACTCTCTGATTGGAAGTATCTAAACAGTGATTGGTTGAGCTGGATTGAACAAGCTCAGCCCAGGGTTGGGTGGCTGGAACGTTTAGAAAGAGAAGGGTTTAAACACCTGATTGTCGGTGAGACTTGGCACAAACATCCTTGTGAAGACTCAGTGCTTGGGAATACTTACTCAATGACCAATTACCAGGCTTAGACATTCCAGACAGGCTGGTTCTTATGAGAATGTGGCCCAAATGTCCTTTAGAATATTAATAATAGACTATTTAAAACTAGATTTTTGCTGTGCTTTCCTTAAAATATCCGCTGTGACATTCCCCAGGGGAACAATCTGGACCACTGAACAGCCGTGTTCCAGCAGTTCTCCAACCTCTGAAAGGAAAAGAATATGCACAGACCCAAGGGAAGTTTCTCAAATACTTCAATCCAAACACTTGAACCCCCAAACCAAAGGGTATTTTCATTGGGTTAGGCCAGAGGAAGAGGGCACAAGCTGAAAAGATCCAGTCTTTTTAATCTCTCCTCATACAGAAGCTGTTCCATAACCCAAATCATTTTAGTTGCCATTCTCTGTAACTTTATATATATATTTTTGAGATGAGGCGACCAGATCTGCACACAGTATTCAAGATCTGGAAGTTCCATGAATTTATAAAGAAGTATTCTGAGTGGAAGATAGAAGGCCACCCTCTAGAACAAATCCCTGCTTTGAATTATTGAGGGATAAAGTTTCATGATTCAGGCAGCTGGTCCCCTTATCATAAAGTCTTAAAACAAAAGTCTCTTAGCGCTGCTCCAGGGTGCTGTGTTTTACCTGCTCATATGGTGGTCCCAGGGCTAAGAATTTTTAATGCTAAAATAATATTGCAGATGCTCTATAAACCTGGGGCTGGCCCATGGCAGCTGACTCAGGCTCACGGGGTTCGAGCTGTGGTGGTTCCATTGCTGTGTAGACTTCTGGGCTCCGGCAGCAGCCCAAGTTTTGGGACCGTCCCGCCTCACAGAGCCCTAGAGCCCAGGCTGCAGCCCAAGGCCAGACTTCCACACAGCAGGGAAACAACCTCACAGCCTGAGGCCAGCCACCGGGGTCTTACCGCTGTGCAGACCTTCCCTCTGAGGTCAAATGTGGATTAGGGGATCAAATTTCAGCCTTAGAGATCAGCTATGCTGCTGTAGCTCTTGTAGTGTAGACATAACCTAACTATGGGCTTGGTTACACTGGCACTTTATAGCGCTATAAAGCCCCCAAGAGTGCTATAACCTCCTCCCTGTCCACACTGGCAAGGCACGTAGAGTGCTATAACCGTGGAGTTATAGCGCTCCTGGTAATGCACCTCTGCATGGGGAATAAGGGCTGTAGCGCAGCTGCTGTAGCGCTACAGCAAGAATGTGGACACCCACTGCGCTACAAGTGATCTCTGGAGATGCCTAGAGCCATTTAAGGCAATTGACATCTCTTCCCTTTCTTTTGAACTCGGCTGGAGGAATGCAGAAGTACCTCTTTAGAGTTTCTCTCTTAACTCTGCAGATAAGCAATGCAAATGTTTAAGGAGGGAGCCTATGTGAAAACAAAGCCTTCTGTGAACGGAGGCTCACTGACAGGCTTTCAGAAGAACGGAAAAATCACTGTCTCTCTCCCTCCGCATACACACAACACGTCCCCCCTCACCCCCCTCGTTTAAAAAGCACATTGCACCCAGCTGAATGCTGGGATACCTGCCCTAATGCGCTGCTCTTAATGCCGCATTAAGTGCCCCAAATGTGGCCATGCTATACCGCTGGCACGTCTGAGTGTGGACATACAATAGCGCTATACATATTATTGTATAAGGGGACTGCTATAACCAATAGCGCTATAATCTTGTAAGTGTAACCATACCCTATGGCAGTGTCTGACCCTTAAAAACCCACAGATCTCCTTCATTGGGTGAAAAACTAACCGTTATCAGAGGTGTAGTTGTGTTACCTCATTGATCCTACTTGGGCCCCCAGTGAGCACTGACTCCACTACAGAAGCCTTGGAAATTTCCTGCAGTTTCTCTGACTGCAGCTATAGCCTAGTCACTTCTTGGTCTTTTTATCAGTGATCACTTATACCGTACACCACGGCATTTGCTTGTAATGAGGGAGCTGATACACTCTGTTGATATGTTGTGAAACCAGTGAAAAGTGAAAACCTGTAAAGTGAAGCCCAATGAAATCTCATAAGTGATATTGGCCATTTCACCTGATGATCCATTTGACTGGCATTTCTAAAGAGATCTCCTAACATAGGTATCCTCCATTCTAATTAGAAGATGAAGTGCAGAGAATAACCAGATAAGGGTACAGAGAGGAGAGCTCTTTCATTTTACTGTTTGATTAATGTTATTATTATTAGTAGTAGGAAACTGAGCAACCTCAGTTAAATGACTTTATGTTGCAGCATGATGAGCTAAGATTTATATATACATGTTGCTCATGAAACTTCTCAAATCTCTGCCAGTTCCCACAAGATAAATACCTGATCAATGATGATGCCTTGTTTACAATTACAATTTCAGACCTAACACTTAGCCAGTTTTTAATCCATTTAATGTATGCCATGTTAGTTTTATATAATTCAAGTTTTTTTAAATCCAAATGTCCTAGTTAAATAACTTAAAGGAGACTAAGTATATTGTATCAACAACATTATCTTCATGACCCAGACTGATATTCTCATGAAAAATATATTAATTTGGTTTGAGACTATCTCCTTTTCATAAAACCATGTTGATTGGCATTAATTCTGTTACCTGCCTTCAATTCAGTGTTAATTCTGTCTGTATCAATTAGTGCTTGTTAAGTACAGTTCTGCTGTCCTTTACACATTCAAACGCATAAACTTCCCTTTACACATACAAACGCAGAAACTCTCTCAGATAGATATTTTTGCTTCAGTGACTGACACATTGACCAAAACAGCCTGGTTTATACAGATTCTGAAAGCTTGGTTTTTATTTGGTAAAACTGCTGGGGGCTAATCAGAAAGTGACCCGTGGTTCTGGTGAAGATTTGAAATGTCCAACTCCAATTTAAACATTAGAATAGTCGCAATTTTGTCCTGGGGAAAATTCCACCATCTTTGTGGCAAACCTTTTGTGCCATCCCAGTTTGCATCGGACACATTAGGCCACAGTGGTTTGTGCAAAACATCTTGGAACATATAAGAGACATTTCTTGGTTTAGCTCTGGTCAGCAATTTACTTCTGCAGGCCACTTCCCATTGCCCTCCCTGCGCTGTGTTCCTTGGCCATCTTGATAAGACTCTATGTCCGTCCCCATGTGGCAGTTTGCCACAGAGAGGTCAATTTTGAAGTCAGGAGAGATTTTTTATTTTAAGTCTTTTAGAATCATGGAAATGTAGAAAGGGACCTCAATTAGAAAATGACCCATCGTTCTAGTGAAGATTTGAAATGCTCAACCTCAATTTGAACGTTGGAATTGTTGCAAATTTGTCTTGGGGATATTCCATCATTTTCGTGCCAAATATCTTGTGCCATCCCAGTTTGCATAGGATATGTTAGGCCACAGTTGTTTGTGCAAAACATATTGGGACATATAACGAACATTTATTGGTTTAGCTCAGGTCAGCAATTTAATTTTGAAGGCCACTTCTCATTGGCTTCCCTATGTTGCATTCCTTGGGCATCTTGATAAGACTCTGTGTCCTTCCCTATGTGGCATTTTCAGCCACAGAGAGGTCAATTTTGAAGTTAGGAGAGATTCTTTATTTATAGTCTTTTAGAATCATGGAAATGTAGGGCTGAAAGGGACCTCAATCAGAAAATGACCCATCATTCTAGTGAAGATTTGAAATGTCCAACCTCAATTTGAACGTTGAGGTAATTCCAATGTCTTATGTCCAATACTTGTGTTAATACACCGCAGTGTTATATTAACCCTTTTTTACAGCTACATCACATTGTTGACTCAATTCAATTTGTAATCCGCGATAGCCCCTAGAGCAGCAGTACAACCACCGAGCTAGTTATTTCCTATTTTACAACTGTGCATTTAATTTTGTCTTGCTAAGTGAAGTACTTTGCACTAGTCTTTAGTGATTCCTTTGTATTTTATTAAGAGCAATTCTTTGTTTTAACAAGGTCCCTTAATTTTCAAATCCTATCCTTCCAGAGCTTGCAACCACTCTTGGTTAGGCGTCATATGCAAATTATATAAGCATACTCTCCTCCAATAATACAAGTCATTAAAGGAATTATTGAATAATACCTGACCAAGACTCACCCCTGAGGACTCCACTATATATGCCCTCCCAGTCTGACAGCAAATTTATCCTTTGTATTCAACCACCTGTAGATCCACCTTAAAGTAGTTTTATCTAGACCACATTTCCCTGGTTTGCCCATGAGAATCTTTTGCCAGACTGAAACCTCTAATGGGATGGATGCATAAAAATGGGAGCGGGGAATCATACACTCAGAATATTAATCAATACTGTATGAAAAAGCTGGACAACTAATACACACACACAGAGAGAGAAAGAATTTGGTCTCAAGATACTATTATTTTTAATAGTGCCATATATGTCCAGGGATGAGCAAGAATCCTTTGCAGAATTTAGGGCTAAGCCCTTAAAACATGTCTAATAGCAGATGCTGCATCTGTGGCTCACAGAGGAGTTAGATTGAGTAATAGCAACAGTTGCTAGTGGACCTAACCACAAACTCTCACTCACTGGTGAAGTAACTCACCTTTTGTCAGTTTTTTCTACATTTGCTTTATACTTAGAAGTCCATAGCAGATAGACAAGATCAAGCCGGGACTTCACATGGCAGCATAATGGCAATATAACGTTACATTTCAAATTCAGCGTAGAGCAGGAATTTCAACATCATTTAATAGTGTGAGAATATGTAACTCCAAGACACTCTGGTCGATGGCAGGTGGGATTGAATTTGGGGCTACTGGCGCTTAGTGCATGAACCGCTACCATATGAGTTAAAAGCCAGCTGCCCATTGGCTAAGGCCATAGAGCATGCTCAATCTATCTATTATATCTAAACATATGTGCTGGCTGCCCATCTGTCTTCTGAAGTAAATATGCTGCAACATGGATCTCCCCTCCTTTTGCCCCTAACTCTCCAGTAAAGGAGACAGAGTCTCATTTTCTTATAAAAGTCCTTCCTATTAACATTCTATAGGGTTAAAGTGACAACTACAAAAAATAAAGTTGCTGGGCAGTTTAAATAACGCCCCCAGCAAATTAAATATAAAAACTGCTGGAAAAATCATGTACACTATTACAGAAAGTCCTTCTTGTTAACAGTTTGGACAGTTAAAGGGACAACCAAAGACAAAAGTTTCGTTTAATGTTATTTTGCCCCAGATAGGGGAGGTTTTGGTTCAGTGGGGGGAAAGGAGTATTTTCTAATCATTCCTCTCAAAAATGGAGCACTGAGCACTATGGAGACTCTGGGCTGTTCTGGGTTGTGGACAGACCATGGGCAGTCTGCATAAAGCAGCTATAAGATTACTCTATCTCTAGCATGTAAAGCCCAGATAGTCCAGAATCAGGGTAGCACAGGAGTTTCCTTTGTCCCACTTCCCAGGGTTCTGCCATGTGCTCTGAGCTTGCAAGGTCATTAGACAACAGCTGAAGAGAGAGAAACACAAATATTCTGTTTACACAATGGTCTCCCTTGTGGCATCCTGAATTTACCCATCTGCTTCTACAGCAGATCTGCCAGGAACCACAGCTTCCAATATATATGTAAATGCCAGAACATCTACAGAAGCACAAGCCCCCAGCACGCATACAAGTAGCAGGGTTATTGATAAACTGGGTGTATCCTGCACAGAGGAAAAGTGTCTTAATTTTCATTCTCGCATAAGTGTAAACAAGAGCTGTGATTGCAGCATGACTGGTGTATCCCATTAGCTGAATTTCCAGTTCACTGAGACAAGGCCCAGTCAACCCAGTTATCTTCCTGTGCCCCCTTTCACTAGATCTTTGATAATATCTAATGTCTGTAGTTCTGTGCCCATACAAAGGCTGCTCCTACGAATTAAGCAGAGTGAATTAATTCAGCAGATTTGCTGGCTGCCTGGCTGCATGCTTCAGAACTGTAGCACTGAGCATGGGAGTCCTTCACAGCCCCACACCGGAACAGAATGGAAATCAGGCAGCTGCCTGCATCACCAACTTCTACTAGTGGCTGACTCTTTCTGATTGGAAACGCCTGATGTACTAGGCAGTATCTAAATGGTGATTGGTTGAGCAAGGTTGAACTGGATCTTAACAGAAACATTAAAGGCACCTTTCTCACCCCAGGACTATTCTCCAGGTAAATGTCAAGTATCTGCTGAAAACCATACAACTCTTTTGAAAATAAATGCTGGAAAAATTATGCTATAATTTTTTGAGAAATCTTAGTACAGACTCGCAAATGTCCTTCTATAGTCTCCCCTCATGTCATTGAGATCTTACCTGGAGAGCTTTGCAGCACCAGGAAAAAGACCGCAAAGAGCAGGTAGAGAATCTTCATTGCTGAAGTTTGGCTGGGAACTCAACGCTGCTGGAGAGAAGAGCCTTCAAGACAGACAGAGGATGGAGAGTTTCCATTTATTGGCTACCGGGGATTGTGAAAGGCTGATCTGTTGAAATCTTTCTTGAATTATGTCACATTTACTAAATCTGTGCTGCAATCTGTCATTATCATCAGAATTACAATTATTTCAGCATAATAAATATTCCTGGAGAATTTCAGGGGAATACAGTAGCCAAGTTCCTGCTCTGAGGAAGTTATAATATGAATATTTACAACTCGCAAACATCTACTGCCTGATGGAAAGCGCTCTGAAAAGATGGAAAGCCTCCCATTCAATTGAATTAGGTTCCTTTTTGAGAGAAGAACTTGAGAATACAGCTACACCTTGGAAGCATTGGCAGTAGGGTATGTATATTTCTGTACTTGTTTTGTACAATATTTAATTAATATTTTACTTGTATCCAGGGAAATTTCCTAATTTCATGCATCGAAACCCATTACAAAGAGTTAAAAAATCCTTTAAAAAACATTCTCTGCCGAGGGAGGACACAAGGAGCAGGCATGTCACCCTGACTTCCACCTCACTCCTATTATTTCCCGGTTATGTTCTTGCCATCTGCACAGAGAAGTTAGATAAGAACAGCAATACTTTTGCAGGGAGGTGGCTGAAAGAGCCAGAACTAATAATTGCTTTATTTTCTCCTCGATGATTTATAAATATACTGTGGTTAAGGGTACAAATTGTTTGCTACTATTAGAGTTTTGAAGATGATATTTGATTCTATTAATGTGGACAAACTTTGGGCAAAATTAAGAAGGAATGGTATTGATCTAAGACTTCTGAATATTTTGGAAGCTCTCTATGAAAGTAATGTTGGTAGAGAAAAGGCAATAGAGAATGTTTTCCCAATGGTTTTGGGAGATCACCAGAGATGCCTTCTAGTACCTCTTGTTGTGAATTTATATATTAATCGTGCAGCGGATGCTGTAAAGGAAAATACGTTTTCTCCAACACACATTAAGAGTAGATTTACCTTGGTGTTGCTCCATGCTGATAACTTGGTTGTTTTATTGCAAGAGCCCCTTCTGGCTGTTATCTCAATTTTCCTCATACTTTAACTTGCAAGACCTGGTTCTCAATTCTAATGAGACCAAGTCATGATCTCTGGGAAGAAGCATCAGCAAATTGAGTGGAAGACAGGAGGGGGCCCTGTTAGAACGAACCTGTGCTTTGAGTTATTGAGGGATAAAGTTTCATGATTCAGGCAGCTGGTCCCCTTATCACAGAAACTTAAAAATAAAAGTCCTTAGCTCTGCTCCAGGGTGCTGTGTTTTACCTGCTCATATGGTGGCCCCAAGGCTAAGAATTTTTACTGCTAAAGTAATATTGCAGATGCTCTATAAACCTGGGGCTGGCCCATGGCAACTGACTCAGGCTTGCAGGGTTTGAGCTGTGATGGTTTCATTGCTGTTGACTTCTGGACACTGGCTGCAGCCCCAGCCCAGACGTCTACACAGCAGTAGTTGTTCTACCTCATTGATCCTACTTAGGCTCCCAGTGAGCACTGATTCCATTAAAGAAGCCTTGGAAATTTACTTCTGTTTCCCTGTCTGCAGCTGTACCCCAGTCACTTCTCGTTCTCTTCATCAGTGATCACTTATATCGTACACCACGGCATTTGTTTGTAACGAGGGAGCTGATACACTCTGTTGATATGTTGTGAAACCAAAAAAAGTGAAAACCTGTAAAGTGAAGCTCACTGAAATTTCATAAGTGCTGTTTGGCCATTTCGCCTGATGAGCCGTTCAAATGGCAATACTGAGGAGATCTCATAACATAGGTAGCCAAACGTCTTCGCAGCAGATGAAATGTAGAGGATAACCAGGTAAGGGTACAGTGAGGAGAGCTGTTGTTTTTTTTTTTTACTGTGCCATTAATATTATCAGTATTATTATTGGGAAACCGAGTAACCTGAGTTCATAGAATCATAAAATATCAGGGTTGGGAGGGACCTCAGGAGGTCATCTAGTCCAATCCCCTAGTCAAAGCAGGACCAATCCCAACTGAAATGAGATTATGAGTTAAATGAGTTTAGGTTGCAGCTTGACGAGTTGTGATATATATATTACTCAGCTGTGATATGTTTTCTTTTTAAAGTTCTCTAATCCCTACCAGAGCCCACTAGACATGTAGCCCACCAATGATGATGCCTTATTTACAATTACACTTTGACACCTATCAGTTAGCCATCTTTTAATCCATTTAACGTACGCCATGCTAGTTATATATAATTCAGGGTTTTTTTTAATCCAAATGTCCTCTGGTACCAACTTAAATATGTTACAGAAGACTAAGTATATTATATCAACTACATTATCTTCAAGACCCAAACTTATATTCTCATCAAAACTATATTAAGTTACTTTGAGAGGATCCCTTTTCCATAAACCCATGCTGATTCGCATTAATTCTGTTACCTGCCTTCAATTCTGTATTAATCCCATCTGTATCAACTACTCCATTATTTTTCCTGGTATTGATGTCAGACTGACAAGTCTATAATAACCCAGGGCTTCCCGTTCACCCGTATTAAGTACTGGCACAACAATAGCTTTCTACCAGTCTTCTGCAACTTCCCCAGTATTCAAGAGTTATTGAAAACCAAAATTAATGGTCCAGCCCCAGCTTCTCATCCAACTCCTTTAAAATGCACAACTTTCTCCAAAATGCTTTCAGGACTCTTTCTAGTGTGATCACCTGGGTAATGAAAGTTCCTCAGACTGCAGGGCTCTGTTGGAGAAACCTCCAGACAGACTTTTATTTTCTATATTGTTTCTAGAAGGTACATTATGCTGCCACATCAAGTCTCAAAATGATCTTGTCTATCTGCTTTGGATTTCTAGGTAAAAAGCAAAGAATATTGTCAGGATTGCCTCCCCACTCTGAACTCTAGGGTACAGATGTGGGGACCCACATGAAAAAAGAAATAGCCGCCCCCCAGCTTATTTTACCAGCTTGGGCTAAAATGTTTTTCCCCAGAGCACAACTTCTTCTGTGTCTGGACTGGTATACGCCGCCACCATCAAATGAGAATGTCTCAAAAACTATTGGACATGGGCCACTTGAAGCTCCTCTTTCTCTTTCCACAAAACCCCCAAACTTATTCCCTCCCTGGGAAGCTTGAGAGAAAAGCCTCGCCTGATCCTGCAAGACGTGCCCGATCCAAAATCAGGATCTTAACCAATGGAAAACAAGCAGTCAGATTCTTAAAAGAAAGATTTTAATAAAAGAAAAAAAGAAAGGAATAAATCTCTTATAACCATCAATAGAACAGCATCTACCATAATCAACAAAAGAATCAAGAACCCAAACCTCTCCTCCGAGGCAACTTTCTCCCACTGTTGATATCTCTGCTGAATCTTACAATATCAAGAAGCACCCAGCCAACACTCACCACTGAGAACCCTCCAAGTGATAAAAAGAAGGTAAACTTACTGACTACCTTACTTGATAGGAAGCTATAGTTACAGTGAAAGAAATAGGTGTGGTTCATCCCATAGCCGAGTTGAACAGAGTAGAGCCAGAGCGAAACTGAAACTCAAAATCCTTTGTCTCCTGAGGAATTTCTCATTGGTGAGTTGTCCACCTCTCAGGTTACCTTTAGCTTAACCCCTTACAGGTAAACAGTAACTCTAGGCTACTTTATATTTATAACAAATATAGACGAAACTTATAAAAGGTGAAGTTATTTCACAGGTGAATGAGAGTTTGTGGTTAGCTCCGCTAGCAACTGATGCTGTTACTCAATCTAACTCCTCTGTGAGCCACAGATGCAGCATCTGCTATTAGACATGTTCTGCAAAGGTTTCTTGCTCATCCCTGGACATATATGACACTATTAAAATAATAGTAACTTGGGACCAACCTCTATATGAAGAATTTCTCTCAATAAAATGGAATGGAATCAATAAAGACCAGTGCAAAGTACCTGACGTAGGAAGACAAAATTAAATGCTTAAGTGAAAAATAGGGAATAACTGGCTTGGTGGTTGGTCTGCTGAAAAGGATCTCAGGGCTATAGTGGATTACAAAATGAATATGAGTCAACAATGTGTTGTAAAAAATGTTAATATAACTCTGTGGTGTATTAACACACATATCATACGTAAGACATGGGAGGTAATTGTCCTGCTCTGCCCAGCACTAGTGAGGCCACAGCTGGAGTGCTGTGTCCAATTCTGTTGCCACACTTAAGGAAAGAGGTGGCCAAATTGGAGAAAGTCCACAGGAGAGAAACAAAAGCCATCAAATATTTAGAAGAACAGATCTAGGAGGAAATATGAAGATACTTGGGCATGTTTAGCGTTTTGGAAAGATGACTGAGGGGAGAACCTAATAACAGTCTTCAAATATGAAAAAGGCTCCTTTGAAGAGAATGATGATCAACTGTTTCCTACGTCCTCTGAAGGCAGGACAAGTAATGGGCTTAATTTTCAGCAAAGAGGATTTAAGTTAGATGTTAGGAAAAGTTTCTAACTACCTTAATCTCTGGAATAGGATTCCAAGGGAGGTGGTGGAACCTCATTAGAAGTTTTTAAGAACAGGTGGGGCGAACACTGTCCAGCATGGTCCAGGTTTACATGGTCCTGCCTCAGTGCAGGGGACTGGACTTGATCATCCTTTGAGGTCCTTGTTAGCCCTACATTTCTACAATTCTAAAAGACTTTACGTAAAGAATTCCTCCAACATGAATAGTGACCTTTATGCAGCAGATAAAAGTGTTAAAAAAATCCTGCCACATGGTGGAGGACACAATCGTATCAAGTTGGCCAAGGAACACAACACGGGGAAGGCCAAGTAGTGTCCCGCAGAAGTAAGTTGTTGAACCAAGCTAAACAAATAAATGTTCGTTATATGTCCCAAGAAGCTTTGAACAAACCACTGTGGCCTAACGTGCCCTATGTAAATTGGGATGGCAAAAGATGTTTTGCACAAAGATGATGGAATTTCTCAGAGACAAAGTTGCAACAATTCCAACATTCAAACTGAGGCTGGACATTTCACATCTTCATTAGAACCATGGGTCATTTTCTGATTGAGGTCCCTTTCAGCCATACATTTCCATGATTCTAAAGGATGTTTCCAGATGTGCCCGTTACTTTGGGGTATGCTGATTGCTTAGGGTTACTCTTATGGGGGAGGGGTTCTGTAATTCTATTAATGTATTGCTTATATCACTTATGTGTTCATATGGAGCTCTACTCCTTCCTTCTGCAAGTGCCATCCCAATGGAGCTATCCTGCAGGACATAGATTCCCTGGGGCTGGGTTCCTCTTGCCCTAGAACTAGATGACCACACACACACATACACACACACATATTTACAGAACAAGTCTGAGCAGACTGGATCAATCAGCACTCTCCAGCTGATGCCCTCATATGTCCCTGTACTCAATGGTCTGCGTTAAGCAGCACTTTCAAGCTGGTATCCTTATGTGCTCCTGGTCTCAATAGGCTGGGTTGAGCAACAATTTCAGCTGCCCCCCCCACCATGTGCCCCACGTTTAACACGTTCCTATCCCACTTTCACGTTACAATTGTTCTGGTAGTAACCCACTTGATGAGCAAACCTCACAGAATTTTGGGGCACTACAGGGATCTTTAACCATGGATCACTTTCTGATTGGCCCCTTCTGTTACCAAGCAGAAACCAAGCCTTCAGAATCTGTATAAACCACGCTATTTTGGTCAAAGTGTCAATCACTGAAGTGAAAATATCTGGCAGAGAGAGATGACAAGTTGGGCTATTATCACCTGGCTACTAAGAGACCCCATTGTCTGGCAAGTGCTAAAGTCACATCATAAAGTCCGATAACCCCTCTAATAATTCTTCCTTAAAAGTACTATCCAGGAAGATGCCTGTGAGATCCAGAAAGAGAAGAACACATCTGTCATAACCCCTTGAGTCAATGAACTACCTGAATTATCTTTCTAGCTATCTTCAAACATCACTCAGGGCTCCAGTGATGCTATGCTGGAGAATGTGCCGTCCTGCCAATTTTAATGGATAAGTAGCAGTAATACATGTGTTTATTCATCCAAATGAAAATATGGCAATTTTAAAACTATCTGAGTTAAAATCAATTTACAGGATAATTCCAGTAATCCAAATTCCCTTTATCCAGACATACTAGTTATCCAAATGCACAGTGCGTGTCCCATGAAGTACTGTGTTAGTTAATCACCTGCTTATTAACTAACACTAAAGCTGTGGGAACTTTGATTTGGGAGGGTTTCTGGAATTGGGGATGATGATAGCAAGAAAAGCGGGAAAGAATGAGGGAGAAGGTAGGGGAGGAGAGAAAAGATGTGACATGGAAGAGAGCGAATAGGTAAGAAAAAAAGATGGGGTTAAGATGAAGACTGAAAGGAGAAGTATTCAGGGAGAGAAAGGATAGGGGGAGAGAAGAGAGCAGGGCAGAAGGGTTGAGAAGGAAGGGAAGCAGAGAAAAGGAAAGAAGGAGGAAATAGCACAGGGAATTTGGCCAGTTCTTTTCATAGAATCATGGAATATCAGGGCTGGAAGGGACCTCAGGAGGTCATCTGGTCCAACCCCCTGATCAGAGCAGGACCAACCCCAATTAAATCAAAATTGTATTAACATTGCAATCATGCTGATCCACAGAGCATGATTGTCTCTTACAACCCTCTCCCCCAAGGGAGCCGACTTCATGCCTCAATCTATGGAGACTATGTCATGTCACTCTGGAGGTCTCTGCTTCTATTTGGTAATCAAGAAAGCTGTTTGTCACACCTGTTCTATGGCGCTTCAGTCCAGGACACTCTTACAGTTGATATATATGCTCCATTGTACTTCTTTCCAGATACACAGCAGCAATATTTATTGAACGCTTCTGTCCGTTGTGTATCACTATTATTATTTTACCATCTCCATGGAGTAATGGGCCTGTACCAGTGATAGAATCGCTTTTGTTCCTGAAATGCTTATATAAAACCTCCTTGTTCTCCTTGGCCCTACCCCCAGGAAGTCTTCCCTGATTTCTTGAGCTTCACTTAAGATTCTGCATTTCATTACTTCTAATTTCTATGCAATGCTGTCTTCTTTTGCTGTTCTCCTTTATTTATTTATTTTTTTTTTTTTGCGTACACTTAGTGTGCAGACTGGTACCGGGGAGACAAACCCACTGCACTCTCTTCTGGGGAATCTGCTGCGTGACAAGCACAGCCTGCTGAAGTTTAGTGCCAATAAAATAAAGAGAATCATTGCAAGTCTACAGCCTCTGCCTAGTTAAGGCTGTGATAAGAGAAAAGATTGTAGAGTCCACGCACAAGAAGACCCCAACCCAAAGGGGGAAGCCTGGGTTCCCATGCCTAATCCAGAAATCTACCCCATTGTTGAACTCTGCATATACCCTGAAAGCCTGGACTTGAATATGAGAGCTGTCTTTAGGGCTGAGTCACTGAAGGGACAGATCATTGCAGAGCCAGAGCGGCCATAAAAAGGGGCACAAGTGGAAAGAAAACAGCCTGCTATGTGCTCCCTCACCATGAGGCGGTGCCAGGGCGAGTGTTCCCCTTCACAATCCTCCATATCTAAGGGGTAGATTTAAATAATAACTCCCCATCTGTGTGAAATTTCTGAAGCTTGGTCTAATGGCCAAGGTTAGTTTCAGGGAGTCTTTAGGATGGCGTTGGATAAGGCTTTTGGTAAATCACTCAGAGTTCATTCTTCATCTTAGTTCTTAAGATTAGACCTCCTGCCTTTCCCTGCTCTCCTTTCCAGAGAGATTCCCAGCAGGTCCTACCAACTCCTTTTGTACCGAAGAGACCAGGCTCTTCATACCCAGCAGCAGACTGTATTTACCTAAACACATGAGTCTGCCTAGGGGCTCAGCAAACAGATCTGTATTGACAAACTCATACATTTTGGCTGTCTGGGGTTAAAATTAAACTTCATGTTGGATGGAAGAGTAATGAAATGATTTTATCCTTGGCGTATGTGTAAAGAGAAGCAGAACTGTACTGAACAAGCCCTGACTAAGGGGTTTACCCTACCTTGAACATCACTTGCTAAGTACTGGGCAATGATGCCAAAGTGAAATAAGGGCTTGAAGAGATTAGACACAGTTGTTCCTTTCTTGAAAATAGGGTTAGTTTAAGGAGTCCAAGAAACTATTTCACTTTTCCGCCTATCATTACAGACAAAGGTGAGTAGCCTCTTTTGAGTGCCCTGGTTCTTCCTCAGTGATTATTAGATCTGAATTTACTGATAAGCTCATTTAAGGAGATTGGATGTTAGAAGTGATAAGGAAATAGCATTTGCTTAAAAGCAGTGCAGAAAAAAACAGCCATGGAGAGGCTTTCGACTAGTCAGTGAAAACACAGAGACTTGGGCTAAGAGGCGGAACCTCAGAATATAATGTTGTTGGGAGAGATGGGAATGATGGTGACGGCAGAGACACTGATGGGCAGAGGTGCAGGCATCACTCAACCACACTCTCTCCTCAGGTGCAGAGGACAAACCCACCCAAACACACTTCTGGACTCTGGGGACATTGCTGATCTCAGACAATGAACTCTGAGTAGGAGGCAATGGAAGGAAAAAGGGATTGGCATGTTAAAGAGACATTTGTTCCATGGGCTTTCATAACACAAGGTGGGCAACTGAAAAAAGGGACACTGCTCAAGATACTGTAGGGTGAGTGTTTTACTTATTAGTTATGTACTTTTAAATCCTGGGTGTAGTGTGTTCTTAAATTAGTGCTGTGTTTTCTTCTTTAATAAAAGTTTTCTTTTGTTATAGACACTCAGTTCATTTGAATGGGGAAGTGTTGCCTCTTAGTGACACTCAGGGGTAGTGTTTATTTTTCTTAGATTAGTTGGTAGGATCTCTAGCTAGATTTCTTTTGTACTGTTAAGAGGAAACCCTTGATATTGAATCCAGCCTTTGCGGCTGCCTACATCACCTGGCAGAAGGGTTACCTGGCCAAAACTGATCACTTTGACAAAGCAGGGCTGTTTTCTGATTACATGGGCAGAATATGTGTCTATTGAAATACAGTCTTCTCCTGAGATCTTTTCTCCTATTGGTTTTAAGAGAACTAGGCTTCTGTGAGGAAGACATGGGTGCAGGGCAGGAGGAAAGATCACTGAGGGATGGAGCTGGTTTGTGGAGAAAAGCTGGAGGTAACTTCAGAGGCCCCATTGCAGATTTTGGTGTGTGGAACATTAATCGTGATTCCTGGGGCTACATAGGTACCATAAAACTCTAGATTTTGCATATAAGGTGGTGTATCCAGAACCCAAAAATTCTAACTCAAAGACGGAGCGGGGGAGAGTTACCTCAAAAAGTTTGTAAACTGCTGAGCGTGTAGGCAGAGGGTAACTGGCGGCTGTGTGCAGGCATGGAGGTAGCTCAGTTTCCAGGTGGGGGTGTACCTCAAGGGCCAGGCAGGAGGTTGCTAGTGGCTATGTTCCTGGAGTGGGGTGTAGTTCAGGATGCCGGAAGGGGATAGGTATGGACTGCGTGCAGAGAGGGCATATCTCCAGATTCAGGGAGGGGTGTAGCTCTGAGTGCAGTGAGGGGGTAACTAGGGAAAGTTTGCTGGAAGGATGTAGTTCAGGATGCAGGCAGGGGATATATGGGGGACAAGAAAGGTATAGCTCAGGATGCAGGGAGGGGCTGTGTCCAAGGCGGTGCTTCTGCTGTGGGGCCAGCCACACACTCAGTCCCTAGTTAGCACAGTGCGGGCAGCTCTGCAGGTCAGTGGCTGGGGTGAGGGGTGTGAGCTGCCCATCCACTTAAACAATGGATGGGGCATAGGAGCACCCCGACATCAGCCCCCACCCTGTTCTACGCAGCATATCAGCAGGCGCGAAGCGATGCCAGCCATGGCCCCATGTTAGAGGGTGGGGCAGCATGGCTGCAAACAACAGCAGAGTAGGGCAGCTGGGGCGAAGGGAGGAAGGTCACCATCTTCCCTTCTGCTGCACGCTTCATCCAGAATATTGTACAAAACTGGGGAGGGGGAATTCCTTTAATGGTGCCCTGGGGTCACAATATTTTCCTGCTGCACAGAAATGACAAAGGAGCCGTTTGAGCTCAATTGTTTCCCCCTCTCCATGACAAGGCCCCGTGTGGCTGCCTCAATTCAGTCCTCACTGGCACATTCACTCAGGTGTCTCAGCCTGGGGCTTTGGGAT
>VOCN01041376.1:0-11094 GCA_007922305.1 Dermatemys mawii
CCATAGCCCACTCCATCCCTTGGCCCCGCCTCTTCCCCTTCTACCCAGCTTCCACCCTTGCATAGCCCCTTCTCCCGGTCCGACCCCGCCCCTTTCCCCGAGTATCCCCCCGCCCCGCCCCTTTGCACTAAACCCTGCCCTAGCACCACCCCTTTCCCCGAGTACCCCCCACCCCTTTGCTCTAATCCCCGCCCTAGCACCGCCCCTTTCCGGAGCCCCCGCTGAGGGGAGAACTCCCCTGCGGGCTAAGAAACTGCTCGGATCCTGGGGTCATGGGGAGGGGGCCGCAGGGGGTGTGTATTAGCCCCATGGTTTGGTCTATGGGGTCTGTTTGTCCTTCCCAAACCTGGATCCAGCCATAACCTGATCCCGATCGGTCTGTCCACTAAGGGTCAGCAACACAGAACGGAAACCGCAGGCCCTGCCCCGCCCCACCCGAGCTGCCCTCCAGGGGCATCGGAGCCCAGCGCCCCACACCTGCACCCTCCTGCCCCATGGGGGGCGAGCTGAAGCCCCACCACACTCCGCAGACAGGCGAAGGGTCAGGCCAGCCGGCCCTTGTAGGAGAGGGAATCGCCACCGGGGTTGACGGTATGGGGGCTGTGATGCGTGGAGAAGCGGTTGTCTCTGCAGCCGGCAGAGGGCAGCAGAGCATGCGGACCCACAAACACGATTGCAAACACACAATCACATCCGACGAAGTGGGTACTAGCCCACGAAAGCCTATGCTCTAAAACTTTAGTTAGTCTTTAAGGTGCCACAGGACTCTCTGTCACATACACAATCACATGCATGAATCCAACCCCGCCTGCACATTATTACTAAGATACACAAACACCCTCACAAATCCAGCCACGCAGCAGCACAACAGCTAACAGATGCAAGCACGTGCAGAAATCCAGCTACACAAATATACCCACCTGCACAATCACACACAACCCCCCCCAAGTTACAGAAACACTCACCCTCACACACAACCCCTACAAAACCGAAGACATACACAAACACATGCACAAATCCAGCCACATGAATACACCCCCCTGCGCGTGCGTGCGCACACCCCCCCCCACAGCCACGCAAACACCCACACCCACACACACAACCCCTGCAGAACTGGAGACATACACAAATCTGTACACCCACCGCCCCAGGGCATGGATTGGGGGTGTGGCCGGGCTGCCCTGTGCTGTGGCTATTCCCTGCCCCCAGCGCTCACAGGGAGCGGATTGGGGGCCAAAGGGGGACCATCCAATGCCAACCAAGGGGGATTTAGAGGTGAGGAGGGGGCCGCGGTTTCTTCAGCACCGGTTCGGGCACAGGCTCCTTCAAGGGTTTGCATTTCTTGGTAGTTTTCACCCCATCACCACTTCCTGCCCTGCCCCCTCCTGCTGTGCGAGATGGTTAATGGGGAGGGGGGATGAACCCAGGAGTCCTGGCTCCCAGCCCCATCTGTGCTAACGTACCAGACCGCACTAACCCCAAACGAACCCAGGAGTCCTGATGCCCAGCCTCCCTTCCTCTAACCAGTAGACTGCACTCCCGCCCTTTTTGGCAGCCAGGACACCTGGGTTCTATCCAGGCTCTGAGAGGGAAGTGGGGGGAAGCAGGAGACACCAGGACTCCTGGGTTCTATTCTCAGTGCTGCTGTGTGACACTGGGCCTCGGTTTCTTTGCTCCCTTTTTTGGTATGGAGACTAAACCCTTTGGGTCATGGCCTGTCTCTCCCTGGGACTAGGCTCCGTGTGGGAGCGGCAATGGACACCACCGTCAAGGCAGGTTCTGGAGATGTTCCTCTAGGTGAGGTGTCTCCACCCATCTGAGCCAGCCAGTCCCTGCCCTGGAGCCTGATCAGAGCCAGGGCCCCTCAGGAAGGGAAAGACCCCATGCCCCATTCCCCACCCACCTGAGCCAGCCAGACCCTGGGGCAGATCGGAGCTGGGTCCCCCAGAGGGGGAAAGGCTCTTATCCCATTCCCCGCCCTCTTGGGGCAGATCGGAGCTGGTGTCCCCCAGAGGGGAAAGGCCCCACGTTCCAGGCCCTGCCCTGAATGTGAAATTAGTCAGATTTATTCAGCACACTGTGAATTACAGAACCCCACAATCCCCATGGGGGATCCCCCCGACCTCCGCTCAGCCCCACCAACCCTCCCACTGCCGGCACCTGCTCTCCCCTTAACTCTGACCCCCGCCCTGCACAAGAGGGGACAGCTGGCCTGAGCTAGGCCCCCAATGACTCCACCCCGGATAGGCATGGCCGACTTACACTCCTTAGCTACCTACCCCTGCTCCCTTTGGGGGGCGGGGCTCCCCTCGCCCCTCCCAGGCCTTCAGGCCCAGCTGTGCTGCTGCTGGAGGGTCCTGAGGGCCAGGGTCCAGCGCTCCAGCCACTGCTGCAAGGTGAGGCCCAGGCGGCGCTCGGCAGGCAGGACGAACTGCCCCGGCTGCTCCCACCTGCACACGGGGGGGGGGGGGGGAGGGAGCGGAGAGGGGGTGAGATGGATCCTTCCGTTCTCCCCCACCCAGCACAGACACCCCCACGTCCCTCCTCCCACAACCCCGCCCACCGACGTCCTCTCATGGCACATGCCCCCCGGGCTCTTCCTGGGCACCAGGACACCCCTCCCTTCCCCCCAGTACCCCCAAATCAGTCCCTCCTGCCCCCCCCGCCACACACTTGGGCAAGCCCCCTTCTTCCTCACAACCCCCTGGACCGACCCTGGACACCCAGGCTGGGCAGGGTCTCCCTCATCTGGCCCAGAAACCAGGTGGGTGGAGCCTCCTCACCAGGCGTCGACGGTGGCCTGCACCTCGGGCCAGAGCTCGATGCGTTGCCCGCACTGCTCCGTCACCAGCCGGATCCGCGGCCCCAGGGCTCCGGCCTGCTCCCGATCGTGGTCCCGCAAGGCCTGCACCAGGGCTGGAGGAAGAGGCGGCGGTGAGGCCTGGAGGAGGGAGGAGGGGCTGCGGGGCAGATGCCAGGGTCCTGCCACCCCCCAGGGCGGCTTGTGTGCCAGGAGGGGGCCCCTCAGGCTGGGGGGGTGTCCCCCCCTGTCTGTCTGGAGCCATGGGCGGAGCTCACCTTGCGCATCGGTCCCCAGGGAGCCCTGGCGCTCCTGCAGGCTGGCCAGCGCCCGGCTCTTGTAGCCCAGCTGGGCACGCAGGGCCAGCAGCTCCTTCCTCAGCTCAGCCATGTGGGGCAGGAGGCACTCTGGGGCCTAGGGCAGAGAGACAGAGACAGGGGGTGAGGGGAGGCACGGCCTGCCCCTCCCATCCCCCAGATCACCCCCGCTTCCAGGGCCCCCCCATCTCATCTCTCCCCAGAAGAAAGTCTCAGAGGAGGGGTTCACTCCTGCCCTGTAGGGAGACATCCCAGCTTCCCGCCCCACTGCTCCACCAAGTGTGGGTCTCACCTTGTAGAGAGGGAAGCCGGCAGCCTGGCACACAGGGAGGAAGGCCCGGTGCTGGGTGTGCGCCGCCCGGTCCAGCCGATGGATGGAGAGCTCGTGGGCCGGGACCTGCTGGGACCTGAAGGCGGGAGACAACCGGGTCGGGGCGGCCACAGGTCAGCCCCTGAACCACCCCCCTATCCCCATGCCAAGGGCCGTGGCGTCCCGGCAGCCTGCCAGGGTAGTATAGCGTTGGCACCCCCGGGAAAGCAGGTACCAGGGTTCCCAGAGGATCAATACCCCCGAGAGGATCAATGCTCCTCTCACCGCTCTACACTACCGATGCTCCTGGAGTGTTACCAGCCCAGAAAGTATTAATCCTCCCGCCGCAGATGTCGGGTACCGATGCCCTCAGAGCATTATTACCCCGGGAGGAGTATTCCTGCTCCCACCAGAGCATTAAAGCCCCTGCCTCATTCTGCCCCCAGAGGATACTGTGGCATTAATACCCCTGCCTAAGCGCTGAGCAGTATCAGCATCAGCAGGATCAGTACCGCCGTGCGGGCGCCTACCTCCTCCAACCTGCAGATCTCAGGGTGGGGCTGAGCCCCATTTCAATGGGGCACAGGTGGAGGGGAGAGGGAAGAAAATCCCAGGAATCCTGCATCCCCCAAGTCCAGCAGTGCACCCCGCTAAGGCCAAGAGGGGACAGTTGGCCCCAGGGCCCTGCTGGCTGTGTGGGAGAGCGTCCGAGGTGGGGGGGCCGGCGTGGGCGGGGGATCAGATGGGGGTGGGAGGGACTCACCCCGGGAGGCTGCGGCGCAGCAGGCAGGGGAGGGCGATGGCCCCCAGCTGCCGGACCTCGCGCTCCACCCCTCCGTGCAGCCGCTGTGACTCCCGCGTCACGTCCTGCTCCGGGCCCAGCAGCTTCCTCTGCACGAAGGCCTGGACCTGAGAGAGACCGGGGGGTGGGGGGAGACCATGCTGGTGCCCCTCAGTCCCTGCCCTGAGCCCCACTCCCCCAGCCCTGCCAACACCCCCCGATCCCAACCCACAGCCCCCTGCCCTGCCGGTACTCCTCAATCCCACCCCACAACCCCTGCTCCACTCCCCCAGCCCCTCGATCCTGCCCCACAGCCCCCTGCCCTGCCAGTACCCCTCAATCCCACCCCACAACCCCCTGCCCCACAGCCCCCTGCCCCGCCAGTACTCCTCAATCCCGCCCCACAGCCCCCTGCCCCACTCCTCCAGCCCTGCCAGTACACCTCGATCCTGCCCCCACAACCCCCTGCCCTGCCGGTACCCCTCAATCTCGCCCCATAGCCCCCTGCCTCTCTCCCCCAGCTCTGCTGGTGCCCCTCACTGCCACTCCACAGCCTCCTGGTATCCCAGCCCTGGACTCCCCACTCCTCTGCCAGTGCCCAGTGATCCTGCCCCATTGATCTTTCACCTCGGCCTGGTCCTTGCGGAGCTGGGATTTGATGTAGGAAGTGCCTTTGATCAGCGCCCGGACGTGCTGCTGCTTTTCACGCTGGGTGGGTGGGGGAAGTGTCAGTCCTGGGGCTGCTTTGAGACTGTCCCCGCTCCCCCCGTGCCAGCGAGGCCCGCCCCCGTACTCACCCCCGCAAACCCTCCCTTTCCCCCACCCTGCCCCAACTTGTCCACTCTCTTCTTCCCCCCACTCCAGCCTCCCCACACCCCTATATTCCCCCCAGTATGCACCCCCTCTACTTCCTTCCCCCCAGGTACCCTGTGGACCCCCCTCCAGGAACCCCCAAACCACAGGCCCCTGCGCAGCCAACACCCCCCCCCCATCCTCCTGTGGGCCCTATTGCCCCTGCATCCCCCTAGACAGGTCCCATGTCCAGAGGTCGTCCTGCTCTGACCCCCAGCCTGCCCCCCCGCGCTCCCCGCACTCACCACCAGGTGGCGGAAGTCGAGGATGCGCTGCCGCTTGCTCTGCAAGGCCTGCAGCTCGGCGTGGCGGGCGCTCGCCTCCTGCTCCAGCTCCCGGCAGCCCCGCCGCAGCCCGTCCCGCAGCCCCGCCAGCTGCACGGCCCGGAGCTCCAGCTCCAGCACCGCCCTGGGGGACAGGCCGGCTCAGTGAGGGGCTGGGGACCAGCAGGGGGCTCTGTAGGTCAGAGGAGGGACACAGGGGGCACTCTCCCAGGGGTGGGGGGTCACTGACTGCAGGAGGGACCCTGGGTGGTGGGGATGTCTCCCCACCTGAGGGTGTTCAGCACAGGACCCCGACAGCGCAGGGGGACCCCATCGGACAGAGAAGTCTCCTCAGCAGGGAGCGCTCTCCAGGGCCCCCCGACAGCACAGGGGGACCCCACGGGACAGGAAGTCTCCCCAGCAGGGAGTGCTCTCCAGCGGTGGGTGGTCACTAGCTGGGCAGGGGTGAGCCCAGGGGGGCGGAGTGTCTCCCCGGGCCTGGGGCAGCTACCTGGCGAGGATGGCGCGCTCCGAGCCGTCCGCCAGCAGCCGGTGCATCTCCTGCACGAGGGAGGCCAGCTGGGCCGCGCCACGCTGCTCCCGGGCCTTTAGGGGGAGCTGCTGCACCCACAGCTCCTCACACCTGCTCCAGCCTTCCTACAGCCAGGGGGGAGGGAGCAAGTAAGGGGGGGCCAGGAGACACTGCCCCCTCCCCCCGCTATATCCCAGGCGGAGATGGCCCTGTAGTCCTCCCCAAATCCTGGGACCCCCCCAGTATTGAGATACAGCCCCCTCCCCTGCTATATCCCAGCCCCCAGGACCCCCAGACAGGTCCCCTCCCTCCACGCTGTATCCCAGGTGGAGATATGGCCCTGTAGCCCTCCCCAATCCCTGGGACCCCCTCAGCACTGATATATAACCCCCTTCCCCTGCTATATCTCAGCCCCAGGAACCCCCCAGACGGGTCCCCTCCCTCCCCCGCTATATCCCAGCCCTCAGGACTCCCAGCACCCAGACGGGTCCCCTCCCTCCCCTGCTATACCCCAGCCCCCAGGTGCGGCCCTGCCTGCCCGCCCCCAACGCCTCCACTCACCTGTATGAGGCCCCGGACCGAGGGCAGGGCTGCTGGCGGCCCTGCCAGGTCTTCCAGGCGGGAGCTCTCGTAGCGGAACCTGCCAGGTGGAGGGTGGAGATACAGGCCCCAGCACCGGTGCCACGGGTCACAGCAACACCCCTGGGGTGACAGCCCCCCAGAGTCCTGACTCTGCCCCCTGCAGCACAAGCTGCCACCCTCAAAGCCCCACAGCATCCCCCTCTCTCCCCACATACAAGCCACCACCACTGTGGGGCGACGGCGCCGCACAGCACCGTGCCCCCCACACTGCCACCCCCTCCGCGGTACCCACTTGAGGGCCTCCACGTCGCGGGGAATGTCAATGCAGCTGGTCAGCTCTTGTATCTGCAGAGTGTTCTCCAGGGCCAGGTGCTCCAGGGCTGCCAGGATGTGGTTGGGAGGGTGGGAACCCACGATGTCCTGCGCGGGCAGGGAGGTGGGATGAGCCGCAGCAGGGCAGGGACACAGAGCCCTCCATCGGGGCTGGGTCCAGTTCCTCAGCCCGGCAGTAGGGGGCGCTGTGCTGCAGGGAGCAGGGCAGGGGGGGATCTCCCCTATCTGTCAGTGCTGGCCCCAATGCCCAAGCATGGCAGTAGTGGGCGCTGTGCTGCAGAGAGCAGGGCAGGGGGCTCTCCCCTATCAGCGATGCCCCAGTGTGGCACTAGGGGGCGCTGTGCTGCAGAGAGCTGGGCAGGGGGCTCTCCCCTATCAGTGATGCCCCAGTGTGGCACTAGGGGGCGCTGTGCTGCAGAGAGCTGGGGTGGGGCAGGGGGCAATGCCTCAGCCCAGCACTAAAGAGAGCCCAGCTGCCCCTCCCGGAGGTGACTCCACCTCAGCACCAGGTGAGCTGTCCCAGTGCAGCGTTACGTGCAGCTGCTCCCGGCTCAGAGGTGGCTGCATCTCTGCACCAGACGAGCCGTCCCCAGGGTCCCTTCCCCACTGCCCCTCCCTCCCCCCCCCGTTACCTCCACCGTGCTCAGCCAGTGCTGGTAGGATGCATCCAGCAGCTCCTCGCTTGTCCCGCTGCTGAGAGAGACACATGGGGCGGGTCAGAAAGAGCCGGGGGCAGAGAGGGGGAGGCGAGGGCAGGGGAGCTCAGGTCTTACGGGAGGGCCCCAGACGTGCTGTGCTCGAAGAGGGACTTCAGGAAGTGGAAGCGCAGCTGGCAGGCTGTCCGCACGTCCCGCTGCGGAGAGGCGGACAGACATGCAGGGTTACCGGGGTGGGGAGCAGGCGATGGCCAGATCACCAGGAATCACCGGTGGAATTGCCAGGATCTACTGGATCCTCCCCCCTTATTGGGATCCAGGCGCCCGGCTCGGTGAGATCCCTCCGGGTCCCAGGACCTGATTGACAGTGGCCCGACAGACTCCCCCCGGGGTGCTGGCACCAGGCTCAGCCCGATTCCCACCTCCTCCCCATCCAAACCCCATCACCAGATCCCACGGTGAGATCACCAGAGCCCCATGCGGACATTCCCCCTAGTCACTAGATCCTGCCTTGGGATCCCCCAGATCCCCCCAGGCCTGGGACCCCCAGATCAACATCCCCACCTAGCACAGGGGAGCAGGATTCCCAGATTCCTCTGCCCCTGCCCGGGATCTATCCACTCTCCCCTCCCCAACTCACCAGTACTTCCGGCTCCACGCCGGCAAATCCGAGGTCCGGCACCTTCCCTCCCATCTTCAGCTCCACCTTGGCCTTTCTGCAGAGACCAGAGGAGGCTGGGAAAATGGGGTGGGGTGGGGGGAGCACAGTTCAGGACATTGTCCCGCACCCACCCCATCAGGACCCTGCCATGGAGCAAAGGATCCTGAGAAGCGCTACCCAGAATGGGCAGTCCCCAATCCCTAATGCCACCTGCCAGGGGACCCCCTACCAAGGAGCAAAGGATTCTGGGAGCTACTACCCAGCAGATGTGAACTGGGTAGTGCTTTGGGAGCAAAGGATTCTGGGAGATGTGACCAGGAGCAGTGGAGACCCCACGCTAAGGATGGAACCCCGCCCCCGACCTGCTGATGTCCTGCAGCTGCTCCAGCCGCCCCCTCAGCTGTGCTACGCTGCCCTGCAGCTGCTGGCGCTCCTTGGCCGTCCGGGCCGCATAGGCCTTGAGCAGCAGAGAGCGGCGCTGGGCGTCACGGATCCGCTCCTGGGCCGCCTCCAGGGACACCTCTGTGGGGTGGGAGGAGAAACAGCGTCAGGGAAACCCCACCCCGAGCCCCAGATGCCAACCGCTAGGCCCCCCTCCCCTCTCAGAGCTGGGAGAGAACCCAGGAGTCCTGGCTCTCAGCCTCTCCCCTGCCCCGCTCTCAGAGTAGGAGGCAGAGCCCAGGAGTCCTGAGGTGATGGATGTGAAGTCCACAGGCGAGCGGGGCGGGAAAAATCAGCAGCCCCAGAAGCCATGGGCACCTTGCGGCTGGGGAAGAGCCCACGTGGAGAGATGCTGCCCCCAAGGAGGGCAGGGGAACAATCCTGCCCCCCACGAAGAAGTGGGGGGAATTGGAGCTGGGCTGCATGGGGATGATCCCCCTGGGCGTTGGGGGCGAGCAGATGGAAGGACTGGGGTGACTTTGTGACCCCTCCCCCAGAGTGATGGGCTGGCGTGGAGCTCTGGGGGGACAGACTATGCCGCCCTCCCAGATCCTCGGGGCTCCCCCCTTACCGTCAGCCATGACCTCGCGCTGGGCTGTCTCTATCTGCAGGTCCAACTGCTGCAGCTCCCCACGGAGGCGGGCCACGCCCTGGGCCAGCTGCTGGCGCCGCTCCTGCTCCGGTTCCGACCTGCTGGGCTTTCCCTGTGGGGAGGGGACACACTGACTGGGGGCAGGGGGCTTCTCCTGGACAGCCCCACCTCTGCGTGTGCCCCCCCCATCCACCCACTGTTATAGACCCAGGCATCCCGCTCACCCCATGGCAGGGCGTGTGTTCCACCCCAGAGCACCCCAATCCTCTGCCCCACTGATCCCACCCCCATTTCCCAGATCTACAGCTCAGCAACAAGGCACCCACCCCATAGAACCCCTCTGCATCACAATCCACCCTGACTCGCTTCCCCACCCACTGCTCCCACCCCGCAGCACCACCTGATCCTGGCCTTGCCCCAGGACCCCATTCCCTAACCTGACCCACGCTATCCCACCCCACAGCACCCTGATCCCCTTCCCTCCAAATCCAGATTACCACCCCCCACCCACCACACTGCACATCACTCAACCCCACCCACAACACCCATCCCATCCCACCCACAGCCCTCACCCACACCCCCTATGCACACCTGCCCCGTTCAACCAGCAGTCTCCACCGGCCCCCTCACCTCTGCCTCCTCCATATGCTGGTACCTGAGGCAAGGCCTGAGTAAAGGACGTTGAACGTGAAGAGCAACAGAGGATGGACAGACAGACGTCAAGAAGAGGTTGGAGCCACCAGGCTGGGGGGTCCAAGGCCAGGAGACAGACACCAGCCAACGGTCGGCACGGAGATTAAACCCGTTCCCCACCGCTACAGGGAATAGGGGACACTGGGCTGGATGGGCCCAGGGGCTTGATCTAGGGGGTAGGGACAGAGTGGGACACTGGGCTGGATGGACCCCTTGGTGAGAAAGCTGCCCATAGTAACAAGCCCCCAGAGCGGAGGACAACGAGGAAAGGATACCACAGCAAGTTCCCTCGGATCTTCTTCACATTCCTGTGAGGAGAGGGGGGTGTGAATTTACTGCAGAAACAGCAATGGCTCTGGGAGGGGAGTGGGGTCTAGTGGTTAGAGCAGGGGGGCCAGGAGCCAGGACTACTGGCACTGGGAGAAGACCTGAAAAGCAGAAGGCCCCGCGCCCCATTTCCTGCCCCCCTGAGCCATCCACTCCCCCGCTCTGGGGCCAGGTGGGAGCCAGCGGCCCTTTGAGGGGAAAGGCCCCGCCCCTGCGAGCCATCCAGTCCCTGACTCTGGGGCTGGGTGGAAGTCAGCAGCCCCCTAGAGGGGAAAGGCCCCGCACCCCATTCCCTGCCCCACCGAGCTAGCCAGTCCCCTGCTCTGGGGCCAGGTGGGAGCCAGTGCTCCCTAGAGCCCCACACCCCATTCCTCTCACCTCTGGTGGTGCACGTGCCGGGTGACGTATCTCCAGATCTCTGCACACTGGCCAGAGCACATCCTGGGGACACAGAGCGACAGCGTCAGCCCCACAGCAACGGTCCCTCTAAGCTGTGCGCGTGCGCTCAGATCCGAAATGCCGTGCGCGCAAAAATTTGCACAAAAGAAATTTTTCGCACACACGGCCTGTCAAAAATTAGAGGGAACATTTCCCCACAGGGACGCGACTGGACATCTGTACACGGCGCATGGGATACCCCGCCCCAGGGCTGGATACCCCCTTGTCCTTTCCTCCTCCCCCCACCAGGCCTGGCTTATCTAGGTAACCTCACAAGGCTTGGGGGTAACATAACGGGGCTGGCAGGCCCTTATCTGGGGGACAGTGGAGTGTGTGTGTGTGTGGGGGGGGCCTCTGGCCCCACAGCTTGGACATAATGAAGGAGCAGGACAGGTCCCCGTGCTGCCGGTGCGGGGGTGGGGTGGGGGAGGTCTGGGATCTGGACGGATCCCTCCCCGCAGTGGCAGGGGGAGTCTGGGGGGTGGGAGCCGGAAGGGTCCCAACCATGGCCGGGAG
>VOCN01041398.1:0-12200 GCA_007922305.1 Dermatemys mawii
GGGGCATCAACACCCGACCTCACAGCACAGCCCCCCACCAGCACACGGGGCATCAACACCCGACTTCACAGCACAGCCACAGCCGCCCACCAGCACACGGGGCATCAACACCCGACCTCACAGCACAGACACTGTCACCTCTCTGCTGCACAGTAAAGGAGGGAGAGCCCTGCACTGGGACACTCCCCGATCAGGCGCTGGCCTCCCTTCCACTCCCCACTCTGAGCCCAGCTCTGAGGCCCAGGTACAACTCCCTCTATCCGTCCTGTAGTGCCTGCTGCCCCGCCCACCCCTCCGCAGTGAGGAATTCGCAGCCAGACTAATTCCTCCTCTCTGTTTTATTGCAGTGTAAACACAATAACCCAACCCCGCCCTTAAATATAAACCTGGAGACCAGTCTGACTCCAGAGTCACTTCCTCCTTGGAGATTCCCATTGCAGCTGATCCGTCCCGTTCTTCCTGGCAGCCCCAGCAGCACTGACTGGGGTCAGACCAGGCCCTGCCCACTCCCCAGGCACGGCCACCCCACCCGGCCTGCTCAGTGCAGAGAGCACAGCTCCATGCAGAACCCAGCAGTCCATGCCTGCTCCATGTCCCTGCACAGGGCCCTGCCTGCGGCCAGTGGGTTATCCCAGCCCCACACGCAGCCCTGCGAGCAGCGGCGTGGAGAGCCCCGAGGGTGACAGCGCCCAGTGGCTGCATCAGGCCAGCGGCAGAGACACTTCAAACCTCCCTGGGAAGTTCTCCTCCGAGGGCTGCAGACTCCTCCCATCCTATTAAAATACTGCAGAGGCCAAAACGGCCTGGGTCATGGTTCCCATGGGGAGCAGCAGAGTCAATGAAAAGAACGACCCCCGGTCTCCCCTGCACTCACGTGTCCTGGGGCCCGAGCCCAGTAGAATTCCCCCGTCCCCACAAAGCCTGGAGTGCTTAGGCCAGTGGGCTATTGCCAGAGCGGCACTGCACTGACACTGAACGCCTTATTGCTCCACATGTACAGAAAAACCCTCCCCCGCTCTACAGCAGCGGGTTTAACCCGGTCCAGCTCCCCAGCGCTCACGCTGCACTTTCAGGAACTCAAGCCGGGAGCCAGCCCCCTGAGCTCCCTGGGACCAGAGCCCTGGATCGGGCCAGCAGCTCTAATCCCTCCTGCCCTCCCAGGGACTTCATGGCTGAGTGACAGGGCAGGAGCACTCCACCATGCCAGCCACGGGAGGGGAAGGGGAGCCTCAGCCCACTGGAGCCAGCAAAGTCCAAGAGACAGGGGGCACTGTGCCTCGCTGCGGGATGGAGTCACACGGCCAGCCCTGTCCCCACAAGACACTCTACCCACATCAGTGCCCCACATTCACCCCCACGCAAAGCCCGACAAAGCTGCACACGGCAGGGCAGGGCCAGGCAGCAGAGGGTCCCTGCTGCTCCAGGAGGTGACAGGGAGAGGCCTCAGCCCACTGCAGCCTTCAGCCTCCTCCACCAGTCCCTCTCACCTCCCAGGGCATTTCACGGGAGCAGAGGTTTTGGAGCAAACCTCGGACCTGCCCAGTCAGGACAAGTGCAAGTGCCAGCCCCCAGGAGCCCCCCTTCCCAGGGGCTGCTCAGTATCACTGTCCCCTGAAAAGAGGGGGGAGAGAGACCAGACAGGGTTCAGAGCAGAGATGGGATGAGAATCCAGGTGGCCTGGCTCCCAGCCCCCTCCTCTAACCAGCTCCCAGGTGAGTCTCCCTAGCCCCACGTGATCACAGGTCTCCTATCAGCGCCCCAGCCCAGTCAGTGCCAGCACCGGTCTAGAGCTGATGGCCTGCACCCATCCCCCACCTGGCCCATTGTCTGCCAGCAGAGAGCCCGTTGCAGCACGAAGGGAGCAGGTGGGGCAGGCCCCTCCGGTAGCTCAGGTGCTGTTGCCCTGCTCCTGCTCGAAGAGCACCATGGCCAGCTGGGAGCGGGAGCCCAGCCCCTCCAGGTTGCTCTGCATGCAGCGGTGGTAGATCTCCTCGCTGAGGCGGGGGTTGCAGACATGCTGCCGGTAGCGCTGCAGCAGGGCGGGCTCCATGGCCCGGAAGACGTGCAGGCTGGAGTACTTGATGAACATGTCGTAGATCTCCAGGGTCTCCAAGATGTCTTCGTTCTCCTGCGCGTCGCCCGCCATGCGGGTGCGCGCTGCCATGTAGTCGGCGTTGTAGAAGCAGGCCTCGTGGAAGACGTCTCGGTCAAAGCGCCCAGCGTCCCGCATCAGATCCAGGGTGGCGGGCCGCGTCTGGCTGTGGTAGGCGATGGCCGGGTTGTAGCCCTGGAAGTGGATGGGGAAGAAGACCTGCCAGCTGTTGATGGTGTTCATGCGGCAGCGGTTCAGGAAGTCGGTGGTGACCTCGGTGTCCACGCTGGCCACGAAGAAGAGCGTGTCCACTGGGTGCTTCTTGGAGATGATGTCCATGACCTTGATCTGGGAGGGCGCGTCGGTCTTGACGCTGATCCAGGGGATCTTCACCTCGGCATACTTACGCTCGTACTCGGCGATCCTGGCCTTCACCGGGGCAAAGACGTCGTTCTGTGTCACCTGCTGGGCCTCGAAAGGGTCGTAGATGAAGAGGAAGGTGAGCACGGCGTTCTCGCTGCTCTCGAAGGCGGACGCCGCGTACACCTCCAAGAAGTGGCCAGCCTGGTCCCGGTCACGCGCCGTCAGCGGCAGGATGACGTTGATGCGGCTGGCCTCGGTCACGTAGGGCATGGGGATGATCTCCACCTCGCTGAGGGGCCGGACCAGGTGCACGCGCTTGAGGACCGAGCGGCTGTGCCCCTTCTGCGTCACCACCTCCACCTGCAGGTCCAGTGTGTACTCCATGCCCCGCGTGGGGTCGAAGCGCCGGTACCCGTTCACCAGCTGCTGCTTGCGGATGTGCAGCACTGGCTGGTACTTGCGGTTCAGCTCCTCCATGGCCACGGCCACCACGTCAGCCACGTCAGCCATGTCCACGCCGTGCAGCTCACACTTGGGGGAGCCATCCGTGCAGGAGTACAACTGCTCCTCCGTGAAGTAGTCCCAGCGCAGCACCTCAAAGCGCGTCTTGGGCTGAAATGGAGGGGTGATGCCGACAGGCCACGTGGCGCCGTGGTTTCCATCCGCAGACAGGCTGCTGGTGTTCTGGATCTCCAGCTGCATGAGGAGGGAGGGGAGTTGAAGCAGGAACAAGATACCCTCCAGTCCCCGACACCAACCCTCCTCGGCTTGGCCTAGCTCCTCCCATGCACACAGTCCCCCCCGCCCCCCGGGTTTCCTACCAAATCCTGGAGTGTCTAGAGGAGCTCTGTGTGGCACGAAAGTGTCTCTCTCGCCAGCTGAAGTTGGTCCAATAAAAGATGTGACCTTGCCCACCTAGTCACTCCAGGGGAGGGGGACGCAATCTGTTAGCTAGGCAATGACACCATTCTCCCACAGATGGCAGCACCAACCCATACTATAAGGAGCTAAGACTAGTCCTCAGTTGCCCTCCTCAGGTGACCACACAGCGAACGCGACCCCTCGGCTGGATCCATTTTGGGGGCCAGAGAGCCAGACACCCCCTCTGCCCTTCCCTGCCTGACTCCAGCCAGCTTCCGAATGAAACTCACCCTCCCCCGCCAGCTCCTCCAGTTTCCTCTCTTTCCTTCCCAGGCAGGTCAGGTGATCTCTTCCCCCCACCTGGAGTCAAGTTACAGCTTCAGGTATGTCAAGAATCAGAGGGGAGTATGGACACCTTCCCACAATAGTCAGAGGAGCCATTGAGAGCATTTCTATTCCCTCACACCTCATTTCTACTCAGAATGTGTCTCACTTCAGCTCCAGCCACAGGGTCTTGCTCTGCCTTGTCTGCTGGATTAGAGAAACCTACCTGTGTCCACACTTGTACAGTGCATGTGCCCAGGTCACTTCATCCCCTTTGCTTGGGTGAACTGAACAGACTGAGCTGCCATAGTCTTTTGCTGTCAGGCAGCTTTTCAGATCTCAAACCCTTTCTGTAGCTCTTTCCCGAGCCTCTGGTTTTCCAATGCTCTGTTTGAAGTGTTGACACCAGAACGGGACACAGGATGCAGTACTGCTCTGCCTAACACTGTACACAGGGGGAAGACCACCTCCTCACTTCCACGGGGCATTCTCCTGCTTGTACAGCTAAGGATCCCGTTTGCCCAGTTAGCTACAGCACTGCACAGGGCGCTCCCGTTCAATTGGTTACCTACCGTGACCCCTAAATCTGTTCAATGTGTTGGCTTTCCCGGACACAGTCCCCATCTCGTCAGCGTGACCTACGTTCTTTTTTCCTAGGTGTATGACCTCGCATTTGGCTGTGTTAAAACATATGTTGTTCATGTAAGTCGACCTTATCAAGTGATCCAGGCCAGTCTGTGTCACAGACCTGTCCCCGTCGTTACTTACAACTCAACCAATTGGGGTCTGTCACATTACTGAAGTTATCTGGGATCATCTAGATCATTGGTGCAACCAAGGTCCTGTAGTGGCACCAAATATTAGGTAAAGGGGGTCATATAAGGTGTCTACGACCAGGTTATGACCTGCTGATTATGATGATGCTATCTGTATGTGTGTATCATTTTTGTAGTTGAAGTTATGAGTATTGACTCTATACTGTCTGTCTTTCCAAATATTGTGCTATGCTCTTGGGGACATTTCAGAGCCCTTGGTGTTAAGTGTTGCTTGCCATGCTTGATGGCCCATTAAGGATTATCGGCTATCCAATGGACCCATTAAGGGAAGGCAGACACATCCTGTGTCTTAGCAAGGGGGGGCAGGAATTGCCCAAGTGACTCAAACTCCATTTTGCTGTAAGTTTCCACAGCGAAGGACAAAGAACATTCCTGCACCTGGGAAGGATATAAAAGGGTGGTATCCCATCCCCATTTCGTCTTCAATCTCCAGTCTTCAGCCTGGCTCCTACTTCTGGATGGGACTTTGCTACAAAGGGGCGCTCTGGCCAAAGGATTGATGACCCATTCCTCCAGGGAATGTATTCCAGAGACTCTGATTTGAACCTGCAGTTATTCTACAACTGATGCGAGCCATTACTGCATGTATTTGATTTCCTTTAACCAATTCTAACCCTCACCTATATATTTTCCTTGTATAATAAACCTTTAGATTTTAGATTCTAAAGGATTGGCAACAGGGTGATTTGTGGGTAAGATCTGATTTGTATATTGACCTGGGTCTGGGGCCTGATTCTTCGGAATTGGGGAGAACTGTTTTCTTTATTTGAGGTATTGGTTTTCATAACCATTTGTCCCCGGGGCAGGTGGCTGCTGGTGGTGATACTAGGAAGCTGGAGTGTCTAAGGGAATTGCTTGTGTGACTTGTGGCTAGCCAGTGGGGCGAAACCAAAGTCTTTTCTGTTCAGCTGGATTGGTTTGCCTTTAGGGCACAGAAACCCCAGCCTTGGGCTCTAGTTGCCCTTGTGGAAGTGATTTGTCCTGATCTGACACACTCAGTGGGTCACACCAGGAACAGCACCGTTACAGGGTCATCTGCAGATTTTACCAGCAGTTATTCTATTTGAATTCTACATCAGTGATGAAAGATATTGAACAGCACTGGGCCAAGAGCAGAGCCTGGCAGGACCCAATAGACAGAACCCCCTCTTCCTCACAGTGGATGACAATTTCCCAATTATGATGACTTCTGGAGATTGGTTCACCAGTTTTTAATCCATTTCAGGCAGGCATCATTGATTTTGTGGAGTGCTGAGTTTTTTGGTTTAATCAAAAGCACCATGTGGGGCTAAAACGTGCCTTACCGAGTCTTGGTATATCATGGTAACACAGTTACCTTGATCATCGAAACCTGTGATTCATCCACACACAATCGCAGCCTGGGTTTTAAACGCTGGCACCATGCTGGCTTTTTTCCAGTCGCCAGGTACTTACTCTGGGCTCCAGGATTTGTTACATGTCAAACACTAACAACAGGGACACTCAGAGGGGCCTCCACATGGCATCGGGAAGGTCAGGGGCCAAGGCATTATCTCCCGAGGCCACGGCCAAGAGCTCTGGCTTTGCTAAAGATGGACGCCCAGTCGGGATTCCTGTTACCAGAGCGACTTGCGCCTCCATCCCAGCTGACTCAGTGTGGGTGGCACCCGCCCAGCAGAGTTACAGACAATAAAAAGGAGGGGTTTTAAAGTATATCAAGGGCCAGAGGAACCCTACCTACAGTACCAGTCCCTGACTGGATGCAAATGGTAGAACAGGCAACGATAATGCAAAAAAGCTGAAGTGCTCAATAAATATTTCTGTTCTATTTGTGGAAAAAAGCCAGATGATGTCACATGATGATCAAACACTTTCCATTCCAAGAGGATCTCTGGAGATGGTAAACAACAGCTATTAAATTCAGACATTTTAAAATCAGCAGGTCTGGATAACCTGCCTTCAAGAGTTTTAAAAGAGCTGGCACAGAGTCTCCAGACCATTAATGTTGATTTTTAATGAGCCATGGAACCCCGGGGAATTTTCAGAGGACTAGGAAAAAATTATTGTATCAATATTCAAGAAGGGTAAATGGGATGGCATGGGGAATTGCAGGCCTAGCAATCTGGCATCAGCCCTGGGCAAAATAACGGGACAGCTGATACAGGACTCTATTAATAAAGAATAGAAGGCAATGTAATTAATGCCAATCAATGTGGCTTTCCGGAAAATAGATCTTGTCAGAATAACATGATTGTTTTTTATGAGATTACAAAATTGGTTGATAAAGGCAAGTGAATATATTACATCTACAGCAACTCCTCACTTAAAAGTTGTCCCGGTTAACATTGTTCTGTTGCTGATCACGTAGGGAACATGCTTGTTTAAAGTCATGCAATGCTCACTTATAAAGTTGTTCAGCAGCCGCCTGCTTTGTCCACTGCTTGCAGGAAGCACAGCCCAGCGCAGCTAGCTGGTGGGGGCTTGGAACCAGGATGGACCAGCAGCCCCCCTAAGTTCCCTGTGCGGCAGCCGCCCAGCAGGCTATCATTTGCCAGCAGTTCAGCAGTCCCTCCCCCCACTGCCATGTGCTGCTCCTGCCCTCGAGCTGCTCCCAGGAGCCTCCTGCTTGCTGTGCAGGGAGGCAGGAGAAGAGGAGGACTAATGTCAGAGTGTCCCTCTCCCTCATACTCCTGCCCACCTGTTCTTCACACAGAGCAGGGTGGGGACACGACAGGGCTCAGGAGAGAGCTTGCTGGCCGCAAACTGCTGTCTCAACTTCCTTATGTACTTAAAAAGGCAATGTACTTAAGAGTAGGGTCAGCATACTTAAAAAGGCAATGCACATATCTCTCTCTCGCACACACACAGGATGTGTCTCCTGTCTCCCATGATGTCTCCCCTCCCTCCTTTCGTGTTGCCTTGTAGAGTGTAAGGCTACATTAACAATGTGTTAATCCTTGAGGGCTCAGCCGAATGCTAGTTCATCATTTAGCAGTGAGGCATTCCCTTGGAAATATCCCACCCTCTAACTCCACCAAGCTTCACAATCAGCATTGCTGTGTACATTATTAAATTGTTTAAAACTTATTCTCTCTCTCTCTCTGTGTGTATGTGTATATAATATATATCCTGAAAAAAAAATTCCTGAAACCTAACTTTCCCCATTTACATTAATTCTTATGGGGAAATTGGATTCACTTAACATTGTTTTGCTTAGTTTCATTTTTCAGGAACACAACTACAACATTAAGTGAGGAGTTACTGTACATGGTTCTGTAAGGGGTCTGATTTCACAGCACATGACAACTCAATTAATAAACTAGAAAGATACCAAAAAAAATCAACATGGCCACATATTAAATGGATTAAAGATTGGCTACTAGGTCTCAGAATATAATTATAAATGGGAAATCATCATTGAGCTGGCTTGTTTTTAATGGGGTCCTGCAGGGAACCATTTATGGCCCTATGCTATTTAGCATGTTTATCAATGGCTCTGAAAAAACAAAGTCATTGATAAAGTTTGCAGATGACAGAGACTGGGGGAAAAATAAATAAAGAAGAGAGACAAGTCATCAGTACAGAATGACCTGGATTTCCTGGTAAGCTGGCGCAAGCAAATAATGTTTTTTCAGTATGGCCAAATGCAAAGACATACATCTAAGGACAAAGAATGCAGCCATACTTACAGAATGGGGGACTGGATCTGAGGAAGCAGCGGGTCCTAGTGGATAGCCAGCTGAACATGAGCTCCCAGTGAGATGCTGTGGCCAAAAGGGCTAAGGCCATCCTTAGAATATCAGTTAGGGGAAGGGAGATTGTATTACCTCTGTATTCAGCACTGGCTGGTGGAATCCTATGTCCAGTTATGGTGTCCACAGCTCAAGGGTGTTGATAAATTGGAGGGTTCAGAGAAGAGCCACAAGAATGATTAAGAGATTGGAAGACCTGCCTTATAGTGACAGGGGGGACTGGTCCTGCTTTGAGCAGGGGGTTGGACTAGAATCTCCTGAGGTCCCTTCCAACGCTGATATTCTATGACAGACTCAACGAGCTCAATCTGTTTAGCTTAACAAAGAGAAGGCTAAGCGGTGTCTTGATCATGTCTACAACTACCTACACGGGGATCAGAAATTTGATAGCAGAAGGTTCTTCAGTCTAGCCAAGAAAGGTCCAACACGATCCAGCGGCTGAAACTGGACAAATTCAAACTAGAAACACGGTGCACATTTTTAAGTGACAGTAATTAGCCATTGGAACAGTTTATCAAAGGTCATGGAAAATTCCCTACCACTGGAAGTTTTTAAAATCAAGACATTTCCTAGGAGATCTGCTCTAGCTCAGCCAGGGACTGTTTCACGGAAGTTCTCAGCCTGTGTTATGCAGGAGGTCAGAGCGTAACCTCCATCACAGAGATCTGTTCTGCCTTTAAAAGAAATAAGCTGATGAAACGCGGCAGGAGGAAGGCAGCCAGCAGAGGGTGCACTTGAGCTGGGCTCAGAGATCAAGCCAGCCCAGATCTACCAGAGTAACTGCCCTCAGACAGCATGCTCCATCACCCTGGCAGGCCCCTTCTCTGACGGGTGAGGGAAGATGCCTGGCCCCTGTGCCAGGGCACAGGCTGGGGGATTCTGTGCTTTCGCTGCCTCATTAAGGCAGGTAAAGCAGACTGAGATTGAATGGGAAGCCTCCCTGGGGGGCAAGGTGTTGCAAGCTGTAGCCAGGCTGCTCCCTGTCCATCCGAGTCGTCCCCTCTACACTTCCCCACCCCCAGTGCCAGGCCTCACCTGGAGCTGCTGGATCTCCTGGTAAGTCCTCTCCAGCTCCACCTGGGCAAAGTGCTTGTGCAACCTGTACATCTGGACGGGGTCCAGCACGGGATGGGTAGTGAACGCGCTCTGGAAACGGGGGTCGCTCTCCCGCTGCGGGTCCGTGTTCTTCCCCAGCTCAAAGTACTGATATCGCAGGCCCTGGACCAGAGAGAGAGGGGGTAATACCTGTCCTACATGACACTCCAATCCTGACACTCCAATCCCTAATCACCAGGGGAGAGGGCTGGGGACTGCACTCCTCCATACAGTTCATGGAGTAGGGTTAAGATTAAGGAGGGGTGGAGGTTGTGGGTCAGTGAGGAGGTAGCAAGGGGTTCATTTTCACCTTAAATTTCTCCCCAAAGAGGATGGGGAGGTAGATGGGGTGAAGGGGTGGGGATTAGTTGGGGGACTGCTCTCACCTCCTGTTCCTTTAAGCAGATGATGGGGCTGAGGAGGCAGAGGGGGACAACGTGGAGAGTGGGGGTTGATGGGGCATGCAGTATTATGCCCCATGTTCATAGTAATACTATTGTTATAGGATTACAGCATAACTATGATTATTTTATGCAAGATAGGACATGCAAGGTATCATTGAAAAGGTTATGATTTACCGACTCTGATTATCCCACTGGTATGCAGGTATCATTTTGGTATCAGAAGTTAGGAATATTGTTTATGTATCCATTACAAATGTGTTCACACCTGAGGAACGCCTACAAGGCAAAATGCAATCAGTCCAGATGGCTGACCGGGAAGGGCCATTAGGGAGAACAAGGGTCTTAGAAGTGCTAATCTCCCACTGGGGAGCCTTCCTGAGGACATTACAAACAGCCTCGAGTTATGACTCCTATGGCCCTACAGAGACATGTGACCAAGTCACCTGGTTCTGAACTCCACCTTGGAATACCAGTGTTTTTCCATTGATAGGTGTGGGAACTAAGTCTGGGAGACAAAGGGTTCCTGCCATATTCAAAAGTTATTTAAGGCAGAGGAGTGACATCTTCAATGGTTCTTCATTGCCTACCCACCCGAAGATTGCTGGAAACACCTGAGAAACAAGGACTGAACTGGGGGGAAGGATTGAACCCATGCTAGAGCAGCGGTTCTCAAACTGGGGGTCGCGGGGTGATTCCCAGGGGCTCACGAGCTCTCTGCGCCGCTGAAGTGCCGCCGAGCTGAACGGTTTCGCTTTTGGTGGCATTTCGGCAGACATGCCAGGCACTTCAAAGTGTCCACTCGAAAAGTCGCATAAGTGAAAGTTTCTGGTTTTGACAGCTTTTCAGTGGACACTGTGAAGTGCTCAACATGTCCGTCAAAATGCCGCTGAAACTGGAAGCATTCCATTCGGCAGCATTTCAGCGGACACATAGGGGTCGCGGCGGCCTGCAGGGACAGGAAAAAGGGCCGCCGCTCCCACAAGTTTGAGAACCGCCACGCTAGAGGATTTCTAGTCTGTGAAAGGAATACCTGGAGTTTTAAGCTGCAAGTAAGTGCAGTTTACCTTTAAGAATCTCCACAAATAGTCTAAAACAACATTAAGACCATGTCTTCACTTGCCATTTAAAGCACAAGAAGTCCCTTTTTGGCGCTAAAACCATGGGAGCGTCTACACTTATTAATGACTTTTTGCGGTGAAACTCAGAAGTTTCAGTACAAAAAGAAAACCACTTCACGAAAGGCATACAGCTCTTACCGCTGTTCTTTTTGTGCGGTTGTGAAAGTGAAGACATGTTCTACCTGTGTAAACACCTTTTGGCCTCTGAAGGATATCCCACAGTTCCAAAAGTGACCACTCTGGCCAGCATCTCTGGTGCTCTGTCGCCAGGTAAAGGGACGTCCGCCCCTCCCCCTGTAAACCCTGGGAAGTCTGAAACTCCCTTTCCCTTTGCTTGTCGATGTGGCGGGAAAAGAAAAAAGAATGCCATGAAAGAAACCAGGAAGTAATGGGGCTGCTGGGCCATGAAGCAGTGCAGCACGGGGCACCAAGCAGGGACCCAAAATGCCTTCCACTCACCCTCCCTTCCCACAAGACCTAGCGAGAGAGCTGCACTGTGGGACAGCTGCCCTGTGGCGCTGCTCTCATCTGTGATAGAAGTGCCGCTCATGTAAACACTCTGATGCCCGAGGAATTAAGTGAGTACACAAACCAGTGCTTTTCTTTCACCGGTTCCCTATCACTGGTGAAACCTACAGCACAAAAACTGTGCAAGTGTAGACATACCCTTAGGGTGAGAATTGCTACTCATATCCAATTTCTTTAGTATATTAAGCTTAGATTGCATTTTTCTTTTATTTGCTAGGTAATTTGCTTTGATCCATTTGCCATCCCTTATAATCACTTAAAATCTCTCTCTCGAATTAATAAACTTGTTTTTGTTTTATGTTTCATAGAATCTCAGGGTTGGAAGGGACCTCAGGAGATCATCTAGTCCAACCCCCTGTTTAAAGCAGGACCAATCCCTAATTAAATCATCCAACAGATTTTTCCTCCCTATCCCTAAATGGCCCCTTCAAGGATTGAACTCAGAACTCTGGGTTTAGCAGGTCAATGCTCAAACCACTGAGCTGTTTTGTCTCAGACCAGTGTGTAGAAATCATACTTTGGGCATAAAGCTGTATATAGTCCTCAAAACACCGAGGAAGGGCGGAATTTCATTACGTTACACCAGGGGTGGGCAAACTTTTTGGCGCAAGGGCCACATCGGGGTTTCAAAATTGTGCGGAGGGCCGAGTAGGGAAGGCTGTGTCTCCCCAAACAGCCTGGCTCCGCCCCCATGTGACCCCCACCCACTTCCCACCCCGACTGCCCCCCTCAGAATCCCCGACCCATCCAACCCCCACCAGCAAATTGTCCCCTGATCGCCCCCTCAGGAGACCCCTCCATCTTAACCTCCCCCCAGTACTCCACCCTCTATGTAAGCCCCCTTGCTT
>VOCN01041419.1:0-10515 GCA_007922305.1 Dermatemys mawii
CCCTCTATCTATCTATCCCCATCCACCCCTCTATCTATCTATCTATCTATCTATCTATCTATCCCCATCCCCCCCATCTTTCTACACAATACACAAGGGGGCTGTTGGGGACACGCGGTTCGTTCTGGACGTTGGTGTTGGACGTTGTCACTGTTGGTTCCGGTGCTGTTTGCCATCGACCAGCTCGGTGCCGGGGGTGTTTGTGGCTCGGTGCAGAACGCGGGGCTTGGAGGAGATGCAGAGGCAAATGACCGGGGTTGAATGTCAAGACTGTGGGGCATTCCCGACATTTTCTTGGAAGTTGCAAAACCCCTGAACTCCGTGAGGCGAGAGGATTGTTTTCTGCATTTTAAAGTTGTCCTAGTTTTTTCTGTGGATTAAAACAATTCTGGGTTTCTGCATTTGCCTAATTTCTGGAATTTTCGATGCATTAATTAACAGAATTTCTCAGCAACTTCCACCCCAAGATAATGATTTTTTTTCTAGCTTTGGGTAGAAAGTTTGCAGCATTTCTGGACTAGTGAAGATGCTCCATTTCTGAGGAAGGAGATTCAGGATTCAAGGACACGGTTTTGGGGAGGGTTCTGGATTTTTGCTGAGTTTGATTATTTTTTTCTTTCTTTATGGGGAAAACGACATGTCCGGATCTGTGGGGAGGCTGATTTTTCTGGAGAGTTGAACTTGTTAAAAAATTCTGAATTTGTAAAACTGGTATATTTTGTGGGACATTTCCAGGTGTTTCTGGATTTCCAAGGGGGGCAAAAAGGGGGGAAATTTTGAGTTCACCGAAAAATCATCTTGATTTGGGAGCGTTTGCAAAAGCAGGGCTGCTGACGCTTGCAAGAATTCTGGAGTTTGGAATGAGGCCACATTTCTGGCTCCTTCGGCTCACGAAAATGGTCTAGATTTTGGGGACAGGTCGCAAGGTTTCTACACGGCTGCAAGATTGTTTTGCAAAAAATTGTCTGGATTTTTCACTGGAAGATTACGCAGCGGTTTGCAAGCTTTCCTGGATTGCCCAGGTCGCAAAGCCCTGACCCTGGATCCTCCGAGCTTCGGGGAGGACCGTCTGGGAACGCCTGCCCTTCGCAACTCAGCCCTGTTCTTGCAAAATCGGATTTTGTCTTAACTTGTTGAACCTCCTTGTGTGCCTCCCTCCGCGCGCCGGGGAAGCAGCCAGGCCTCTCTCCGTGTGTCTGTGCTGCCTGGATGTATTTTGCTGACCAAAGAAGCCGTTTGCGGAGCAGAAAAGGCTCCAGAAAAGGGCTGGGATTTTTCTCGTCCGCGGCTGGACTTTCTGAGGCGTCGCGTTCGGCTCCAAGGGGAACCCCGCGGATTCGCTGAGTTGGCTGGAAACGGCTTAGGCCAAAGATCTTGGGCTTGTTTTGTTTGGGAGAAAGACCGAGGGGGCTCGACGGGCCGGGGACCCTGGAACTGACACGTTGACAAAAGTTCACAAGAGAATTGGGATTCTCTCCCCGCCCCCCACATTCCCCCCACCCCTTCCACAGCAGAAAGAAGGAAACAAATCTCCAGACTCCAGCCGATTTTCACCCGGGCCTTCCCTGGCAGCGGGGGCAGAGCTGGGACGCTGCTTTCTTTCCTTTTCAGCTTTCCCTCATCATTCCCTCCCTCCGTTAACACTTCCCCCGTCCCCCCTTCCCCCCCGCCAGCCCGAGACCCCTGAAGAGCCATGTCTGTAAGTAGATTGAAGATTGGGGTTACAGCCTCCCTGGCTTCGCCTGACCTGGAACCAGTTCACTGGGGATTGTGGGGGGCCCTGCCACCCTGACTGGGGGGACTGAGCCCTGTACTGGGGGTACTGGTCTGCCACCTAGCCACACTGGGATTATTGGTTCCTCTGCAATGAGGCCCAGCCAGTCCTGAGGGTCCCCAGTCTCTCCCCTGAGGGTCCCCCAGTTTCTCCCCCCGCCACCGGCCCTGGGGGTCCCCGGTCTCTCCCCTGGGGGTCCCCCGGTCTCTCTCCCCCCAGCCCTGGGGGCCCCTGGTCTCTGCCCTGGGGGTCCCCGGTCTCTCCCCCTCACCTGCCCTGGGGGTCCCTGGTCTCTGCCCTGGGGGTCCCCAGTCTCTCCCCCTCACCTGCCCTGGGGGTCCCCGGTCTCTCCCCCTGGCGCTAGGGGTCCCCGGTCTCTCCCCTGCAGTCCCCAGTCTCTTTTCCCCCAGCCCTGGGGGTCCCCGGTCTCTCTCCCCCTGGCCCAGGGGGCTCACTGCTCCCTCTGCCCCCAGGCCCCGCTGGCCCGCGCACTGTTCGACAATGTGGCCGAGTGCCCGGAGGAGCTCTCCTTCCGCCGGGGGGACCTGATGCTGGTACTGCAGTCTGAGGTGCCCGGCTTGGCCGGCTGGCACCTCTGCTCCCTGCACGGGCAGCAGGGCATCGTCCCAGCCAACCGCATCCGCATCCTGCCTGAGCCGGGGCCCCCCGACCTCTCCCCGGCACCCCACAAGGACAGTGCCCCACCCATCCTGTGCGACCCACCCCGGGGCCAGAGGAGGAGCCGAGCAGGGCAGAAGGAGGAACAGCAGGAGGTGAGAACCCAGGCGTCCGGTCAGGGAACCCAGGTGTTCAAGGTTCTCCAACACAATCACCCCTGGGGATCCCCCATGCCACTCCCCATGCCCATCACCCACAGCCTGGCCTGAGAACCCAGGTGTCCGGGATCCACCCCCTGCCCCCACAGCCTGGCCCGAGGACCCAGGTGTCTGGGGTCCGCCCCTTCCACCCCCACAGCTCAGCCTGAGAACCCAGGAGGCCAGGCTCTGACCCTTCTCTGGCCCCCTCCCAGGTGTATGTGGTGCCCCCACCTGCCCGGCCGTGCCTGCCCCCCTGTGATGAGATCTACAAGGTGCCCCGTGCCGCCTGGAGAGACAGAGACCCCAGCGAGGTGAGAACGGGGCCTGGGGGGCAAAGGGAGGAGATGGGGGGACCAGTGACCGAGCTTAGATTCACCTTCTCTTCCCCCCGCCCCACAGGTCTACAACGTCCCCTGCTCCCTCCCGTGGGACACCCCCCACTCCGACACCTACGACATCCCCTCGTCCTTCCCCAAGCAGGCAGCAGAGCCGGACGCCGACGCCTACAACGTGCCCCCCGTGGCCGCACCCAGCCTGGGCCAAGAGGAGGAGGAGGGACGGGAGGAAGAGCTGGCCCCCATCTATGCCACCCCCTCCAACCTGCGCCGGGCGTCTGCCCTGCTCAACCTCTACGAGTCGCCCGAGGAGCTGCTGGGGGGGGAGTACGACCTGCCAGCCCCCCCCCCGCTGGAGGCAGCCCTGGGGGGGCTGAGCCTAGGCGAGACGGGGGGCACAGGCGGGTGCCCCCGGCTGCCCTCAGCCGAGAGCCTCTCGCGGCGCCCCCTGCCCGCCCTGCCCTCGCCCAGCGCCCCCCGCAAGGGCAGCATCCAGGACCGGCCCCTGCCCCCGCCCCCGCCCCGACTGGGAGTGCTGGTTGGGGGGCCAGATGAGGGGGCAGGGGATGGGCACAGAGACTACGAGGGGATCCGGCTGGCGGAGGAATACGACTACGTCCACCTCAAGGTGAGCCGGGGGGCGCCCCCCCAACTGCTGACCTCTGACCCCTAACACCAGCTGAAGCCCAGCTACCTGAACCATGACCTCTGACCCCTAACAGCAACCTGACCTCTGACCCCTAACAGCAGCCAAATCCTGGCTACCTAAGTCCTGACCTCTGACCCCTAACAGCAACCTGACCTCTGACCCCTAACACCAGCCAAAGCCCACCTACCTGAGCCATGACCTCTAACCCATGACCTCTGATCCCTAGCCCAAGCCTGGCTACTTGAGCCCTGACCTCCGACCCCTAGTAGCAACCCTGACCTCTGACCCCCCTAACACCAACCCAAGCCCTGACCTCTGACTCCTAACACTAACCTGATACCAGCTACCCGATCCCTGACCTCTAACCTCTGACCCTGGTCCTGATGCCAACCAAAGCCCAGCTGCCTGACCTCTGACCCTCTCACTAATACCAGCCCGATCCCGGCTAGCTGATCCCTGACCTTTGACCCTAATGCCAGCCTGTGCCCAGCTACGCAATCCCTGACCTGTGACCTCTGCCTCACCCCAGCTTTCTGTCTAATAACCTCCAACCCTAATGCACCCTGACCTCTGACTCCAGGTCACTGACCTCTGACCTTGACCCCCAAAGCCAACCGAGCCCCAGGGTCGCTCACCTCTGACCTCAGCCATAGAACGTGCCCCAAATACCAATTGGACATTGGTTTCCTGACCCTGCAAGTCAACCCTGTCCCACAATCACTGCCCTCTGACCCCAGCATCAACCCCCAGACCCCAAATCCACCCTCTGCCCCCTGCAGGGGACGGACAGACTCCAGCCTCCGGCTACGGACCGTGACCCCCCAGAGGAGGCAACCGGCCCCAGACCCCAACCAGAGACCCCCCTTTTGCTGGAGGAGGCGGAGGTAGGGGTGGTCCCTTCCCGGATGCCTGGGTCCCTTTCCCTGGTGGTGGATGGGGCTGTCAAACTCGCCCGGACGCCTGGGTCCCATTTTCAGAAGGATGGGGTCCTTTCCGGATGCTTAGGTTCCTTTCCCGGTGGTGGATGCAGGGATTCAAGCTCTCCTGGATGCCTGGGTCCCATTTTCAGAAGGGTGGGGTCCTTCCTGGATGGTGGGTGTCAAGATTTCCCTGTTTCCTTGGTCTCGTCTCCTCAGGGGGAGGGTGGGGGGTCCTTCTCTGCCTCCCTCCCGGACTCCTGGATCCTTTCCACCCCACCCCGCCAGCCTGGGGCAGGAATGACCACTTCTAGCACTGACGCCCTCGCTCCCCTGCCCCCCTCAGGTGCCCCGCAGCCCCGAGGACGCCCAGCTGCTGCAGTTCTATGCAGCCCAGTGCCGGGCACACTACGCCACCCTCCTGGTGGCCACGGAGGCCCTGCTGGCCAGCGCCGGGGCCAACCAGCCACCGGGCGTCTTCGTGCCACACGGGCGCTTCCTGCTGGTCACGGCGCACAAGCTGGTCTTCGTGGGCGACACGCTGGCGCGCCGGGCAGCCTCGGCCCCCCTGCGGGCCCGGGTGGGGGCGGCCGCCGGCGCTCTGTGCCAGGCCCTCAAGGGAGCCGTGCTGTCGGTCAAGGGGGTGGTGCTGAACTACCCCTCGCCCCCCGCCGCCCGCCTGCTCCACGAGCGCCTGGCCGAGCTCTCCCGGAGGGCCCAGGGCTTCACCAGCCTGCTCAGCGCCCTGGCACCCTCCTGACCCCCAGGACCTCTGACCCCCCATGCCAATGATCCTTGGGTGACCTCTGACCCCCCTTCACGGGGTCCTCTGGGCCAGTGAAACTCATGACCTCTGACCCCTGCCAATTAGCCCTGCATGACCTCGGACCCCCAATGCCAATTATCCCTGGGAGACCCCTGACCCCCCCCCCATGGGGTCATCTGGGCCAATGAAACTCATGACCTCTGACCCTGCCACTTTGCTCTATCTGACCTCTGACACAGTCCCAAAGCCTCCTAGGAAATGACCCCCTGTGCCCTCTGACCCCAAAGGCCCTACCTAAACCAGTTGTGACCTCTGACCCCAAACCAAGGCCTTCCCAGATCCAATGACCTGCTGCAACCTCTGATCCCTGGCTAGTTTCCCAAAGCCACTGAGACCATGAACCCTGGCCTTTGACCTTCAGCCTCCCACAACTGATCTGCCTGTTTCCCCTTTGCTCTCTGCCCCTCTTTGACCCGGAAGCTCCGTTACCTTTTCCTTTGACCCCACCCAAGGCTCCCCCTCCTGGCGTCCCCCGCAACCAAAAACCCCTTGAGCCTCTGCCCCCCAGTCTAGTACCAGCCCCCCAAAGCCCTGACCCACTTCATGGGGGGACTCCATATTATTTATAGTTCAGGGTCTGGAGTCCTGACCCGCAACCCCTCCCCCAGCCCTGCCAGTGCCCCTCACTCCCAATCCGCAGCCCCTCCGCAGGGAGCCCATGGGGTGACCTGCTCTCTCAGGAAAGATTTTTTCTATGTTTATAAATAAATTAATGAAAAAAGCCAATTGTCTCTGTTGCGCTGGGGGGGGAACCACAACCTGCCCCCCCTCCCCCAGAAGTCAGCCTGCCCCTCCAGGGCTAGATCAGAACCAGCAAACCCCTCCCTCACCCCGATAGTCTATTCCCTAAGAAGGGGAGGGAGGGAACGGGGGATGAAGGGGCTGTTGGGGGGATTAGTTTGGAAGGGGCTATGCTGGGTAGTAGGGGGGCAGTCGGTGAGTGGGAGGTGAGTTGGAGGCCAGGCTGCAGGGTCCAGTGGTTGGAAGGGAGTGGGGTCTAGTGGTTAGCACAGAGGGGCTGGGAGCAGGACACCTGGGTTCTCACCCCAGCTTGGGGAGGCGCCACTGCTCCTTGCCTCATGCACAAGCCACCGAGGCAGGCCCAGGAACATGCCTGGCCATGTGAGCTCCACGGCAGGGCTGCACCTGTACTTATGGCAGCCCTGTGCAGGCAATGACATGCCAACTCCATGCATGGCACATGCACCCACCCCATGCCCAGGACCTGCCAAGCACACATGGGCACCATGCCCGCACATGTGGGGCCCCATCTGACAGACGAGCTAGCAAAAGACACCCTCCAGTGGTGGGTGGTGGGATAGCAGCCTTCTACTGGGGATGGACTCATCAGTTCAAATCCCAGACAGCCACACACACACGCACGCGCACATGCCCCCAACCTCTGCACTCTCCCCCCCCCACCCGCCCCCCCATCTCCATGGACCCAGAGGAACGGGGCCAGAACACATGGGCTCTCTGGGAGGGTGGGGAGGTCAGGTAGTCGAGGGGGCAGCAGGCGCCCCTGTCCCTGCAGTCTGCCCTTCACCCCCAGCTGAGACACCCCAGAGGGGACCCCCTCTCCCCCTGCAACTCCCTAACCCTTTCTGGAGCCCACCAGGGCAACAACCCATCACTCTTTCTGGTACTCCTAACACCCCTGGGACCCTCCCTCCTCCATAACACCCTTCACAGGACCCTACCACCCCATCAGCAGAGACCCCCAGAGAACCCCGCCGTGGCCGAGGGGGGGGGGGCCCCCCCCGGCCACTGTCACAGGCCACTTTCATACCAGCTCCCCCTGCCCATGATCTTGGTCATGTGACCCTCCCCCAGCAAGAGAGGACACCCAACAGACTGGACTCAAGGGCCTAGATTTAGGACCCCCCAAACCACCCCCCATGGACACACCCATAGGGATAGACTCCTCTCACCTGCCCCCCGACCAGCAGCTCAGGACCCTCCCCCAAAAGCAGAGCCTGGTTAACCCGGTACCCTTTGCCCCGGGCTAAGACACACCCCCTGTGCAAATACAGCTGTGATCCTTAGGAATCCAGGAGTCGTGGTTCCGCACCCCGACCCCAAGAGGCAGAAGAGAACCCAGGAGTCCTGTCCCCCCACACATCACCAGTCACCCCCTTTTCTTTCTTCCAAAAACGTCTTTTATTTTTTTTCCACCCTCATAACATTTTTTTATTTTATTTTTCTTCTCCCCCTGCCCTTCCCCCTCCCCCCAAGCCTGGAAATTAAAATAAACGGGGAAGGGGAAAGCCCCCCCAATCTCCCCCATATTTAATCTGGTCGCAAGAGCTCCGTGCGGCTCGACAATTCCTTCAGGCTAAAGCCACCTGCAAAGACAAAGACACTGAAATACGGCAGGTAACAGCCCGGCCCGGATGGAGGGAAGGGGGCAGCGGAGGAGTGGAAGGGAGGAGAGAGTTGGGCAGGGGCAGCGCTGGGGCCAGTCCCACCCGCGGGGGGAGAAAGGGAGGGAAAGGGGGGGAGCAAAGCGCCGCCTACCCAAGGCGGAGAAGTGAAGGGGCCGGGCGCAGAAGGAGGGAAGGAAGCTGCCCAAGGATGGAGGGGCCCTGCCCCGGCAGGGAAAGGGGGAGCGAAGGAGAGAGAGAGGAGGAGTGCCCTGTGCTCAGAGAACCAGCCCCCGCCCCCTGCCGCGCCCCACGGCTCGCCCCACGAGCTGCTTCAGCACTGTCACATTCTTCTCTTTTTTTTTCCTCTCTCTTTTTTTTTTTCCTCTTTTCTTTCCCAAAAAACACTTTTTTTAGTAAGGGGAATACCATGAGGTTGCTCTAGCCCGGCCCCTGCAGAGGAGAGAAGAAGGGAACGAGTTAATAAACCAGGGAGAAGAGAAAACACAGCAGAAGAACCCAGGAGTCCTGGCTCCCCCTCCTGCTCTAACCACTACACCCGCTCCCACACACACACACACACACCCCAGAGCCAGGGAGAGAATCCAGGAGTCCTGGCTCTCAGCCCTCCCCCTCACCTCCACTCTAACTTCTAACCTCCACTTCCTGCCCAGAGCCAGGGAGAGAACCCAAGAGTCCTGGCTCTCCAGTCCCCACTGCTCTAACTGCTAGACCCCACACCTCTCCCAGGCCCAGGAAAGAACCCCGGCGTCCTGCCCGGAGCGGCCCAGCCCCCCAGACCTGTATGAGCGTCCACGGGGTCGGCTGCTGAATCCACTGTAGAACCGGGCCCGGGAGCTGGTGTAGCCAGAACCGCGCCCTCGATACCGGGCCCGGGGAAAGCCCCGGTCTGTGCTGCTGATGCCGGGCCGGTTGGTCCGCTTGGGGATCACCTGGAGGGAAGAGGGGGGTCAGAGAGGCCCAAGTGGGGGGAGGGAAGGATTAAGGGGGAACTTGGGGGCAGGAGAGAGAAACGGGATCCAGGCCCAGGCTAGAGAAAGGAAGGTGGGGCTGGGGTTCGGGGCAGGATTCGTGGCCTGGGTTTTGGGGAGCAGAGCTCACCTTGATCTGTCGCCCCCTGAACAGGGATTCGTCTAGCGCCATGGAGGTGCGCACAGACTCCTTGTCGGAGAACTCGATGTAGGCAAACCTGAGGGGGATCCCACATTAGACACCCCAAAAGCATAGCCCCCCAAAAGCAGCCCACAGGGCCGCAGCGTCTCCTCCAGCCCCTCCCTTACAATCCATGCCCCTCTTCCTGCCCCCCAGGTTCCCCAAAATCTCACTCACCCCTTGGGGTGCCCGCTATATTTATCACACAGGATGGTGACGCGATTGACGGACCCGCAGCCATGGAAATGAGCCTCTAACTCTTCAGCTGTCGCCCCATAATCCACCTGGAAAAGAGGTGGGTGGTGGGCTGAGAAATGGGGTCCCCTGAGCCCCCCACCAGCCCCTCCATGGCTCCCCCACTTACATTACCCACGTATATGGATCGAGCGTCTGCCTCCATCTTTTCCTCTAAGGACATTATGACAGGGCCAGCTGTCAAGAGAGAACAGGGAGCTTAGTAAAGGGGGGCTGTACCCCAAATCTCTTCCAGGGCACCCACCTTTTCTGCACTGGGTTTATACCAGCATCTGGCATAGCTGGTATGGATAGATGTATAAACAGTCATGTTTATACAAGCCCTACACGAACAACCCAAGAGGTAGTGTTTATGTAGGACCTACCTAAAAGAGTCAGAACAGCATTAGTCAGGCCGGTGTTTACATAGGTCCTGCTCAAACCAGATGATAAGATTTATGTAAGTGCTACACAAATAAAAATCAGAGGAGTACAATTTCCATGTCTCTGGGCTCTGCCATTCCCACGGGGGGTCGAGAGTAAATGACAGGGGGGTATTTTTTACATAGATCCTACACATACAAAAGAGTAGTGTTTACACAGGCTCTGCACAAATAAAATGCAGAGCAGAGTGAATCCCAAGGGGGAAACTGATGGTTACTGTGTACATAGGTCCCACACAAATAAAAGGGTGGCATTTATGTAGGTCCTACACAGATAAAATGGTAGGGTTTACATAGGTCTTACACAAACACAACTCAGAACAGCGAGACTCCCAAATGCAGCTGGAATTCACCATCCCCGACAGGGTCCAAGCAGATACTGGGGGGGGAAGGGATGGTTCCTGTTTACGTAGGTGCTACACAAATGCAATGCAGGGCAGTGCAGGTCACAGATGTCCCTTCACTTCACCAGGTACAGGGGGGCCAGGAAGGGGGCAATGGGGGACCACAGAGGGGCCCGAGGGGGTCTCACCATTGCCCGGCGGGGGGCTCATGTTCATCTGCTTCTCCACCTCGTTCTGTAACTCCTTCAGCTTCTCCGCCTCCTCCTCCATCTCCCGCACGCGGGCTTTGATGGCCTCCAGCTCCTGGGGGGCAGATTGGGGGGCAGAGGGTCAGACTGGGGGTCAGGGGGTTCAGACTGGGGGCCTGAGTCACCCGCTGACATCCATCACCCCCATATCACCCCCCAACACACCTCCATCCTACCCAGGACCTCCAACAAAGAGCCCAACCCTGCACCCCCACCCTACAAGCCCCTCTCCTGTTTAGGCCCCTGGAGACTAGCCCCCCTCAACACTGGATCTGCCCCCATGTGCTCCCCGCCCTGATCTAACCCCCCCCACAGACTATCCCCCCTCTGCCGCCCCCTCCACGGGACCCCGCCCAGCCCCCACATCTCCCCCCACGTGCCCAGACCCCCC
>VOCN01041428.1:0-10097 GCA_007922305.1 Dermatemys mawii
GTCTATGGAGGGGTCAGGGGGTTGGATGGGGCTTGGGAGTCCAGGGGTCTGTCAGGGGATGGGGGAATGGATAGGGGTCAGGGCAGTCAGGGGGCAGGGAGTAAAGAGGGTCCTGGGGGCAGTTAGGGTGGGGGGTCTCTGGAGGGGGCAGTCAGGGATCAAGGAGAGGGGGTTGGATGAGTCGGAAGTTCTGTGGGGGGCCTGTCAAGGGGCAGGGGTTGGGGCAGTCAAGGGACGGAGCGGGGGGGGTTGGGTGGGTCAGGGGTACTGGACGGGAGGCCTGTTGTGTCGGGGGCGGGAAGAGGGGTCGGGGCAGGTAGGGAGTAGGCGGGGTTGGATGGGTTGGGGGTTCTGGGGGTTCTGTCTGGGTGCAGGGGTGTGGATAAGGATAGGGCCAGTCAGGGGACAGGTAGGGGGTAGAGTTCTAAGGGGGCAGTTAGTGTGGGGGGCCCTCAGAATGGAGAAGTCACAGTTCTGATGGGGGCAGTCAGGGGTCCAGAAGTAAGAGGAGTGGATGGGAGTGGGGTGGGAGCTCCCTGGGTGCACACCCTAATGAAATGCGCTGCACACACCTATGATTGCCAGCATGACCTTCGTGCAAATTCGGAGCAGTCCTCTGCTACAGAATCTATGTCCATTTCCTTTCCCGCATTAAGCATTAATGTTCCTGAAGGAAAATTAAAAATCACCTGATGAAGCCTTCCTTGTGAGATATAAGAATCAAAACTGAAGAGATTTACCCTGTTCTCCAGAACAAAAAGAAAAACATTAGCATGTTCCTGGTAAGGAAACAAAATTTTTTGTTTTTCAATATTCAGACACATCCAATAAAAAGGTACATTAAAAGCAAAATGTCTTGTTATTTAACAGCAGCTATTGTTGAGGTAAAAATATAGAAAAGTTTCCTACGGTAGCTAGGCAACAGAAGAAAATACCACTTATTTGAATTGCTGTTTATTCTATTATTTTTTTAGACGTTGCTGTAGAGATTCTTACTGTCCGTACTTCTCAAACAGAAGAAAAAGCAGCTGTTTATGATATGCATAAATTGCTTTATGTACTGTTTGATCCAGGAGGCAAATTAGACGTCAGAATAAATGTCTAGAATAGCTACAACCGGCCATTAATGATTTTGATCTTCCTGTAAGTGTTTCAGTAGATTATGTAACACAAGCAAATGTCCTCTGCTGACAAAGACAATTGTCACAAATATGGACTATATGAAGCATAAAATCAATAAATATGCTGCTATTTCTATTGTTTCAAAGAATGCAATGTTATCTCTGTCGTGTGTATCTTCCTAAAGACTTTTCAGATTAAGCACATGGTAGCAATAAACTATTGGCTCTTCCAAACTGAAGAATTCTTTCTAGAGCTAAATGATTTCATTATGGTGGAAATCTGTAGTAGAAAACACTCAGAGCTATAGTCTGATTGGAATTGCACTGATTGGCTCACTTTTTTCAGAATCAAAATGAAAAGCAACCACATAGAACTCTTCTCTCTAGTTTCTGTGAAATCTGACATCTTGATTTCTGACCAACCATCCGCAAACAAGGTGGAGGGTTGTCTGGATGGGACTCAGAACATTGAAAAATGATGATCTGGCAAACTACCTGCAGCAAGATGCACAAAATTCTACCCCACGAGCATAACACATCCATGAGCACCTAGAATTTGGATTTTTGGTCCTGCTTCAAAATGTCAGGCCTTTACTGTTTGCGTTAAAGGGGCATTACTGTTAGCAGAACAGTGCCTATTACACACAGTAGAGCTGCTCTGATATCATCCATTAGAGGGAAGTGGTGTGTACACCACTAGGCAGTTTATTACAATACTGTGAGGCAAACTGTAGGTGAAATCATAATTCTATTAAGTCAATGGCAAAACTCCCATTGACATCCGTGGGGCCAGGATGTTGCCCCAGGAGAGCCTTTCTAAGTTATCACAGCCTATCCCTGCCACATGTGGGCTGCAGCACTGCCTCAAATTGCCCTCCCACCCTGCCCCCAGCTTGCAAAAGCGTCCGCAGAAAGCAGTCTTCCACAGAGCCTGCAGCCAGGGGAAATATCCCACAGCCAGAAACAGTGCTATTAGATTGCTTTGATGCTGCTCCGGTCCTTGTTTGCAGTGAAAAGGGGCCGAAGTGGGGATTAAAGACTCGCCAGTGTATTTAGGACCAGATCCAGCATTCGTAAAATCAGGGTAGGAAAGAGGGAGTTATGACTGTGCATTAAAAAATAGATACCTGCTCCCCAGTCTGGATATCAAGAGCTCACCTCAGGCTGCCTTTCTTGAATACGTATCGTAACTACTACTGACAACAAGGGGTTGGTCAAATAGGTTGAACCCAGCAAGCTTCTGTATGTGCAGCCCAGTTAATTAATTAATGTTTGTAAAGCACTTTGTAGTTGAAAGCACTATTATAAGTACTTAGTATTATCATATATTTACCCTATTACATCTAAATTAAATGCACACTTGGGCATACTTTAGTATGCCCAAGTGCGCATTAAAATGTCACCCAAAAAATTTCAAACGTAAGTGTGTGAGTTTATGCCGAGGGGCAGCAACTTTAATTTGTGCACATATGATGTGGCAAATAAGTCAAGGGCTCTTGACCGTGGGAACAGTGCTGGAGGGCAGTAGTCATATCAGAGAGAGACAATTTCCTCGGCCCATAAATATACTTTCCTAGATCATCAAATGTACAGGTCTTTTTGGTCCAGGTCTCTTTCTCCTTTAACATTTTTGGGGGACAATGCAAGGACTATCCCATTTTCCTGCTTAATTTTGAGTTCTCCTCTGTCCCACTTTTAGTATGAGGGAACGATGGTGCAGGGCAATGTCTTGCCCGAAACATGTGTCTTTCAGGGTCACATTTAATCGGTGATCAGTTTGTTGTTCTTCATGATTGGTGAACAAAAATAAATTAGGACTCTTCCAGTGCTTTGTTGGGATAAGAACATTGTCTGTTGCCTCACAGGGTAAAAAGAAAATTGTCATACATATGATTCCAGCAAATTATGCAGATAGCAAGCTATGATTGCTGCTACCTCATCTTGCCATTTGTTTATATCAGTATTACCAACTCCAAACATTTTAAAAATCACAAGTCAAGCCCAAAAATCATGCATATGACTTAAAAAATCATGAGATTTGATTTCAAAAAAGTACATGTGAGTTCCTTTTGGTTTCTGAGCCTTTAGGTCATAGTCAGTTCATATTTTCAAGTTTTTCTCCACAAGCATGAGAGCTAGAACCTTTTCTGTAATGAAATCTAAGGTTCTCATACAATCACTTGATGCTGGGGCTTTAAGAAAATCATGGAACACCACAAGACTTCAGATAACATTATGGGATTTGGTAACCTTGTTAGACTAAACATGCTATGACTTGTCCTCTATCTCTGCCACCAGCCTACTGTTTGTTCCGCTTCCATTTGGGAAAAAGAACTATGATGCCTAACACAATGTGTCTCCCAATGTGGTTCTGGCCTATATGAATTACTGCAATAATGATAATTAATAATTAAATGATATATGCTACTTTCATAGCCCTGGATGCAGCTAGACTCCTCTAGGTTGACTAAAACCATTTATATTATGAATATCTTTACTCAACTGTGGACCTTTTCTGGTGCTTAATTACTAATCATTAAAAAGCACTGATCCATGTCTTTTTGAGGTATTCATATTCACAGACCAACCAGATAGATACACACAACAAACAAAGAAGCAAAATGCTTGGGTCCAGGACAGTCTTTTTTATTGTGTGTTTGTACAGGAACTTGTCACTTAAAGTCGTCCCGGTTAACGTTGTTATGTTGCTGATCAATTAGGGAACATGCTCATTTAAAGTTGTTCAGTGTTCCCTTCTAATGTCATTTGGCAACCACCTGCTTTGTCCACTGCTTGCAGGAAGAGCAGCTTGTTGCAGTTAGCTGGTGGGGGCTTGGAACCAGGGTGAACTGGCAGCCCCACATCAGCTCCCGGCTCCCCAAAGTTCCCTGTGCAGCAGCTGCCCAGCAAGCTATCAGTTGCCGGCAGTTCAGCTGTCCCTTCCCCACTGCCATGTGCTCCTGCCCTCTGCCTTGGAGCTGCTCCCAGGAACCTACTGCTTGCTGTGCGGGGGGAGAGGGGAAGAGAAGAGGAGGGTGATTGTCAGGATGTCCCCCTCCCCCTGCTCCTGCACCCCGCTTACCCCATCTTCCTTAGAGCGGGGGTGAGGGGACACAACAGCCCCAGAAGGAGCTTGCTGGTCTCAGCTTGCTGATCTAATTAACAAGGCAGTGTACTTAAGACAGGGATCAGCATACTTAAAGAAGAAATGCACCTCTCCCTCTCTTCTCTCTATCTCTCTCTCACACACACACACACACACACACGGTGTGTCTCTGTCTGGCATGCTATTCTCCCCTCCTCCCCATTCCTTTTGCCTTGTAAAGTGTGAGGCTACATTAACAACAATGTGTTAACCCTCGAGGGCTCAGGCAAAAGCTAGTTCATCATTTAGTAGTAAGGCATTCCCTGGGAAATATCCCACCCTCTGACTTCACCACCTCAACCAAGCTTCACAATCATCATCGCTGTGTACAGTATTAAATTGTTTAAAACTTATACTGAATATAATCTATTATATAATCTCTTGTCTGGTGAAAAACATTTCCCTGGAACATAACCCCTCCCCATCCCGCAATTCACATTAATTCTTTTGGGGAAATTGGATTCGCTTAACGTTGTTTTGCTTAAAGTCGCATTTTTCAGGAACATAACTACAACATTAAGTGAGGAGTTCCTGCACAGCGTTTGGTGCAGTGGGGCCCTGGCCTATAAGTGGAGCTTCTAGGTGCTACTGCAGCACAAATAATAAAAGGGTTGTATTCCAGTTATTGCTAGTGTGAAGCCATATCCAGGAATATTACATCAGTTGCTGATATAATTGTGAATGCAAAGGATACGTGTTAGATGTCTACCTTATTGTACCCCTAAATCAAAAAGAGTAGTTATGTGTGTAAATGCTTATTTCTGCATGTAATTAGTTTGGCCAATAGTTATACTAGTGCAAAAAGTCAGTCCAAGTTGAGACCTCATTTAAAAACTTTAAATCCCAGGGGAATGTGCAGGAGGGGGAAATTGCTACCCAATCACCTACCTCCCTGCCCCATGTTGCACAATAAAATGCAAAGGGAGAGGAATGATGTCATTAAGTGCTCATAAATCACTGGTCATAAGGCAAATGTAGAACAGCAAGTGGTATTGCCACTAAGAGCACACCATTACTGTAAAAGGAAGGCTGCTGATAGCTCCTATTAGCATTTCCAAGAGTGAGAGTGAGTGATGTTACTACAGGGATGCTGGGGATGGTGTTTGCGTAGGTGTGCAATACACCTATGTATGCTCCTTGGAGAGAGATGAAGACAGCAGAAGAAACCAGTGGCTATACGTTTTTAGTATATGGTGTACAAAGACACAGCTGACTGTTGTGCTGCAGGGTTCTGGAGTCTGGTCCAGGAGCCGCTGTGTCCATTTTGACAGAGTGTCTTGTCGGCCAGTGGACTGGCAACTGAGCAATTTGCTTATGGATATAGGAATCAAGCCATTTAGTGCTTGTTTTTCTGAGCCTTAATATTGATGTCATGCCTCATTCTGTTCAAAATTTACCATAACACTTCATTGTGCCTCCAGTTATCTCATCATGCTCATACCCATATAGTCCTTGTTGTTTTGTTGCCTTCTCTAAGTCACTTGGGAAGGCAAGGTTGCTGTCTTGATCATCACTGTGATGTTGCCATATGCCTTCTGTTGCCTCATTGGTTCTTCCTGGATTGTGTTCTTTGCCAGCCAGTCACCATGTAGTTTACTGCTGCTTTGTGCCATGGCTTTGTAGCTAATTGCTGCTTTGTCCTGCCTCCACTAAAACAGTCAACATGGACAGAGTCCAAAGCTGCCTCAGGCAATGATAAGTTGCTCTTTCCTCATGTACTACTGTGGCATGCATTGAGGAGCATCCAGTACTGCAGGCTCAGCCCTGCTCACACCAACATTTCGCTAGACTACATCCCTGGTTTTGTTTGGTGTGCAGGGTGGAGCGCGATTCACTGCATATCCCTGCAACTGGGTAGAGTGACAGCAGTGATTTTTTCTATATGAACTGACACCGTGGTGACTGTGTCTGGAATATTCTATGTCGCAGAGTTCAGAAATCCTGTCAGATGCAGCTGAAGTTAGCGCCCGAGAGTGAAGTGAGGCTGGATGTTGCCTGTAAATCAAGACCCTGTCTCGCTGCGCTAACTCAGTCTTGTTGCTGGAGCTTTTGGGGTGGGGAGTGGAAAGTGCGAGGAGCGGTCCAGTGTTTCTTTTCTCTCATCAAACTAAAATGATTAGTGAATTAATATTTAATAGTTATTAATTACAAGAGCATGATTGGCTGGTTGGATTTTGTAATACATAACAATTAAAAGTGAATGTGATAAAGTCCTCGTATCTAGTCAGATACCTCCCCCTTCAGTGGGATGGGCGAATTTTGTGGGTAACCAGACTCACCCCTGTAATCCATATCAGAAAGTTCCATTCAAGCTGTGACATTTGAAGTGTTACTGGACTCACTGTTTAACTGACTCTCCAATTTAGAAACAAAGAGGGTCATAGTCAGTAAACGGCTAATTTAGGTTAGTTTGAAAACAAATTAACAATAAAGTAACTTAACTGCTCTGAGACCACTGAAGAATTTTACCTTTTTCTTCCCTTTTGTAGGTAGACTCCCTTCTCTTTCCTCCCCTCCCGCAACCTCTCTTTCTCCTTGGATAGTTTGGTCCATCAGGGGCAGGACCAGCAGCAGCAGAAATTGGGTCAGCAGCACCTGCATAAAGATGACAAGATGCTGATGCTTCATGGTAGCAAAAACTGCCTGAGTAAAACTGGGGTGGGAGGAAGGAGAAGAACACCTGTGCCTGCTCTCAGGTGTTGCTTAGTCAGTAAGGGGGGAAGTTTTCCTGTCCTAATAAATGGAATGATTATGGAGCAGGAGCAACCTGGGCAAGAGGGAGGGATAGATGGGGCAACTGGGCAAAACCCTGCTGACAGAGAAACCACTTGGCCACTGAACTCCTTCCTGTGTCGCATTGCCCCACCCACCAGCACATATTACAACAGATGCCAACTGATTTCTGTTCTCATCCCAGCACCTGCCTCCAGCGTTCTGATAGAATGGAACATCCTCTCCTCCTCCTGCAGGTAAGAAAGGTGGCTGGTAGAAAAGACTGGGGGTTTCTTCCTGACAGCAGGTCGAAGGTCATCCAGGAGAGAGCACAGGTGTCCCAGCAGCTGCTATCGTCTCTGCAAAGAACATGGGAGGTTTCTCAGTGACTGGGTAGCTTCACTCTCTGTCAGCAACCATCCCTTTGCCTCCAACAAAACCAGTTGCTCCTACACCTGCAGCCTTCCATTTAGTTGGCTGGTAGCCAGGTGCTTTCCCTCCTGCTCTCTCAGACTATCGGATGCCTTGGTAGGCACATGTGTTTTCCATCCATCTCTGCTCATTTTTAGGTTACTGCTCTCTGTAGCAGCAGCCTATTGTCTTCAAGCAGGTGCTGATTCTGGTCCCACCCTCTGCTGATCTTCTTTAGAAACTATCTAAATAGGGGCTAGTGCTTTTACATAGGAAATTTGTAGTTGTTCCCCCTTCAAAACATGTTCTAGACTATCATAAAAATATTTTAAGATGACAAAGATTAGTAATTTATTCATCCTGCCTCTGACTCTGGAAAACAGGACTAATGAGCACAGCAACAAAACCTTTAAGGCCCTGATCCTACAATTATCTCCATGTATGCTGGACTCCTCTGCCCACACAGTCCCACTGAAGTCAGTATATGAGCATAAGAGTCTGCCCAAGCAGAGCCTGTTGCAGGTTTAGGGCCTTTGGACCTGAGTCAAAGCCCACTGAAGTTTGTAGGTCTTTCCATTTACTTCAGTGGGTTTTGCAGAAGGTCATATATGAGCTCAGGTGTTCTGTGTTTCAACCTAAAATGCCGTAACTTTAAAAGTAATAGAATGCATTTCACAAATAAGACAAAGTTCTAAGCTTTCAAAAATGGTTTTAAGATAATTTTTTTTCCACTGAATAAAATATTATGAAGTAGAGTATTGGGTCCCTTCTGAATATAGTCCCCTCCATTCATTATCCTGAAGTATGTTGGGACAGGATGAATTATTTTACAGTGAAAATGGTGCTTGTGAAATATTCTGCAGTGTCTTCTTAATCTCTCCTTTATTTCTAGGTATTTCCACACGATATACTTAGGTATCCGCAGTCGACAGAGTGGAGAGAACGACAGATGGCGGTTTTATTGGAAAATGGTATATGAGTATGCAGATGTGAGTATGCTGCACTTGCTAGCCACGTTTCTGGAAAGTGCCCCTCAGCTGGTTCTGCAGCTCTGTATTGTTGTACAGACTCGTACTCTTCAGGCTCTCCAAGGTAAGGGGTCATTTCCTGTAATTTCATCATTTAGGAGGATGTCATTTATGGATATGCATGCTCTGTTCTTTCTAGCCTCTGTGTATGTTGTACTCACCTCGTAAGAATGAGGTCTCCCTACTGACTTTATTACTGTTTAACAATGACTGTGTCAAAAACACACTATTTTCTTCAGCACTTCTTGTAACTCTTGGTTAGTGGTAGTTACTATTCTGTTTTGCCCAATCTACACCCTTGTAATAGGGATGGCACAGTATTTACTAGAAATGGTTTTTACCAGATAAAATCATGGTTTTCACCACCTCAAGAAAAACTAGTTAGTCTCAGTTTATGGCATTTTCTATTTTTAAAACTATTTTGTTAATTTACACTTAGTTTAGGTACATATTCAAATTATGGTTACATAAGGCAGTAGATTTGCAGATTAATTCAAAGTTGTACAAATACAAAGTGAAACTGCAGTGGGCGTAATATTAAAATATGTAGTTATAATACTGAACATCAGAATCTCTGTATACATTTTGGTTCAGTATTTTCTCAACAAAGTTATACATGTCATCACTCATACTTCAGTAGTCAATATTATGTAAACAAGTCAAAAGCATTTGATTATACGAAAACAACAATAATGCAGAGTTGTAGGTTTGAAGCATTAAGCAATCAGAAACATGCAGGGTTACAGATTACCAGTCCAGGTTTCTTTGGTCATGCAGCATTCAGCAGAGAGGACCAACTTTGAAGTAGACAGAGTCTACTCCTAAGTTTTGAATGAATATATTCAAAGCTTGAAAAAATTCATTCTGTGCTTGCTGAACGTGATAGACTCTGAAGCAATTATTTTGCCCAGTTTAAATCAAGTTCAAAATAGTATTTACCAGCACCCTGTCCTAAAGAGTTTTTCCTGGGAAATTTTCAACCATAAATAGAAAGATGCCCTCATGATTATCCACTTGAGGGAATAAAACCAGCACTATTTTCCCTCTCTCTATTCCTGGGCATGTTCAAACTTTTTAAAAAAAAATCCAGTGATTACCTTCATCTACATATTGTGCAAAGCAGAAAATGGCATAGCTGAGAGCAGAGATTTTGGAAAGGAGATATCAGTGAAGATGTTATGTTATGGAGACGTTATGAAATGTTTGGCCATCAGTTCTCAGCCAAGTGTACCTGAAGTAGTATACTTGACTGATGTGTTTTGCAAATAGACCAAGTCCTTAATGCTTTATGCTTAGTTCTGACATACGTTTGATTTTGTACAGCAGGCCTTTTTATTACTTTAAAATAGTAAATGCAAACATGCATCCTTGATGCAGACCTTCTCTATGGGTTGGCAGTACAGTGATACAGGCCTGTTAGCAATGAAAATACCCCTTTCTCCAATGCTTATTTAATACTCTTGTTGCCCAGTTTTTAGCTTTCCTCTCTTACTGTACCATTGTTGTGCCTTGTTGCATTAATACATAAGGTCATGCCAGGAGTGGGCACTTTGGGATCCTGGGGACAAGTGAATACAGACTACATAAAGAGGGAAGGATATTATGACATACCCAGAGTACAATCTGGACTGAAGAACATCTCTGTCACCTCAGCTGTCAAACCTAGAGTACCTTTTACAT
>VOCN01041438.1:0-24701 GCA_007922305.1 Dermatemys mawii
CCAGGGCTGCCGGCAGAGCGAGGAGGTGGGCGTAAGCATGAGCCCCATGCTAACGTGACCCTGTCGGACTCGTCCCCTGCTGTACAGTGTCAGCCCCAGGTTCTCCTCCGCACCGAGTCTTGCTTGCCCTGATTCCCACCGTTCTGCACCCACCAGTGGGCAGGATCGTGCCCTGAGCGTCCCACCTGCTCCGGGAGCATTGAGTCATAGGGGCTCTTTGCACGTAGTTCGCACCTCTCCTCCACCTCTTCCGTGCGGGGAGCGAGGTGTCCTTGCTCGTGCAGACTGAGAGCCTGGCCCGAGATAATCTCAGACACCTTACACTGATTCTCATAGGCCAGGGGTTTCCCGACTGGGTAGACATGTCTTGAGCTCTTTCCTTCCTGTTTCTCCTGCTAGCCACCTGCATCTGGGAAAAACCACCCCTCGGCTTAGCTCAGTGTGCAGAGATGGCCTGGGGTTAGGGACGAGGCCAGAGGTGGATTATTGGGTCCAAGAGTGACTGGGCTGCCCCTGATTCTCATCCACAATGAGGCCAGGCCACAGGGTCCGTAGCTCACGACATGGGCACAGGAACATGGAACCTGCCAGACCAGATCAGGCCTGTATCTAGCCCCGTCTCCCACCCCCAACAGTGGCCCCAGCAGCAGCAGCTTCCGAGGAAGGTGTCAGACGCACACGTTGGGTAAAAGTGAGATAATCCCCCCCCCACACTCCTCAATTCTTGGTGGTGGGAGGCAGGTTTTCTTGGTATTTATCCTGGCCGGGAGGAGTGGGGGTAGAGTGTCACTGACAAGGATGCCCCCTGCACCTATCCATGTTCGTTCCACAGCTTCACGGGCAAATGAGGCGTCTGCAGGAGACCAGTGGGGCTATCGGGCAGCGCCTGAGAGTTACTCCTACCTCCACATAGAGCAAAGGGCCTTCAGGAGTTAATGGATTCACCTCATAGATACACCAGCTTCTCCCAGTGTAACCCAGGCCCCCGAAGCTAGGACACAGCCACCCAGATGCTATCAGCCGTAAGGAACGGACAGGGCCAGGCAGTGATGCCTACAGAGGGGATTCTGTATTGACACTGCTGCACACAGACAGACCCCAAGGCTCTCTCTGGCTCCCAGCCCGGGCTGTCTTTTGTCACCCCATGGGGTCTCCTTAAATCCCAGACTGGGCTAAGGGAGAAGGAACGGTTAGTTGCAAGTCCAAAGTGCACACAAATTCTGCTGTGCTGTGGGCAGTGCTGGCCAGGGCGGGTAAGTGTCTGCCTTGCATATTCAACATATCCCCTGGGGAGCAGAACTCTCTGCGGGGGGAAGGCAGTGAGTCAAACACCTCCACCTTTGTGGGGTGGAATCACCAGTTCAGGGGGTGTATCGTGCCTTGTCTCTGCAGAGCGCTATAGAACACTTCCCATTTCAGCGATGTCCTGGAGCCGAGCCTGCGGCGGCACGGGGACACCGCGGCCCCCCAGTGGAGGGTTCCGCGCACCCTCTGGGGTGCGCACACCCCACTTTGACGACCACTGATCTAAGTTACAGCAACTTCAGCTATGTGAATAACGTAGCTGAAGTTGACGTACTTAGATCTATCCACTACGGTGTCCTCACTGCAGTAGGTCGACGGCTGCTGCTCCCCTCATCGGCTCCACTTCCATTTCTTGCTCCAGTGGATCAACGGGAGAGTGCTTGGGGGTCGATTAGACTAGACACGATAAATCAACCCCCAAAGGATCGATTGCTGCTCTTTGATCCAGCCAGTAACGTGGACAAGTCCTTAGAGAAGCTACAGGACTGGGCTGTAATGAATATAAAAGGAGAGCCTGCTGGACACAACCTTGTGATTTGCTTCCAGACTGGCTAGCCGAGTTAGTGCTACCTCCCTCCTCCTTAGTCCTGGCCTGAACCAGCCAACATGCCTATCTAAGGGGGGGCAGGAATGGTCCCGCTATTGTGGAGAACTTTCCTGGCTTATACACTACACCAGCGAAATGGGCTAGCGCAGGTCTGCATAACATGCGGCCCAGGGCCCAAATGTGATCCACCTGGGCTCACTGTGTGGCCCACGGGGGGTGAGTAGGGGTGGGGCAAGCCAACAGAGCAGGGCAGGCAGGAGCAGCGAGCTGGCAAGCCAGCACGCGGGGGAAGGGTGAGCTGGGGGATGGCGGGGGGCGGGGGGGCTGGGGAGCTGGGCGGAAGGGCGGGGGGGGGAGTGAGTAGCCGAGCCAGGGGATGGGGGGTTATGTGCAGGTGAGCTCGCAGCAGGAGGGTGTGGAGGGAAGCAGAGCCGGGCGGCTCAGTGGCATGGGAGCCACATGGGGTGCAAGGTCACATGCTCCTGCCCCCCTCTGCCTCCCACCATTTCTGTGACCACAGAGCTGCACAGCCTGGCTGAAAACAGAAGGTGCTGCTCAGCTCCCTGGACTTTGCAGCTGGACACCACCTTCTGGGTCGTAGTGCTGGTTGAGGTCCCTCCTGTGTGCTGAGGGCAGGGGGAAAGAGGCAGTGGGGAAGGAAAGGGGTGGGATGGGGCGGAGATGGAGTAGTGGGGAAGGGTCATGGGATGGGGAAGAGAAGGGGATGGGGGAAGCGAGGGCCCAGCATGTAGATCCCCTTGGCAGCAGCTGGGGCTCCCCTATTAAGGAGGCCCATCATACCCTCACCCTGACAAGCCCCACCTCCCCTGCATCTGTACCACCCTGATGAGCCCCCCCCCCGACACTCTCCCCACTGAGCCTCAACCACCTGCACCTGGACCCCACCCAAATGAACCCCACCTCCCCTCTACCCAACCCCCTCCCTGAGCTCCTACCAGTTTCACTTGGTTCCCCCCCGCACCGCAGATTCCCATTGCCCCTGCCCCACAAAGAACCCTCTTACCACCACCCCCACCAAGGAACGCGGTGGAGTGGGAGGGAGTGGATGAGGCGGAGCGACGGCGGGGTGCGGAACTGGGTGATGTGACACAGGAAATTCAAGAGGAAGCTAGACTGTTATACGGTAGTCGAACATCATACCTAAAACTGAACCGGAGAAAATGAGATTATCTTGGTTTTGGGGGTTTGCAGTCCTTGTTTGCCAGGAAGCTGGTAAGTTTTGCTTTTAAGTGATGTTTAATTATATTTATTTGACATATATGTTTGGAAAAATGTAGGCCTGGTAAAACGTGTTGGACTGAAGGCTTTCGGTATGACGGTCCCTGCCCTGCTAATGGACATGATCCTATTTCCCTTGAAGGCAGCCCATTGACTTCGATAGTGCAGGATTGAGACTTATGTGTCTCCATTTACTACTCTGACATTCAGTGGATCCAGCCCAAAGTCTACATACACCTATTTTATGTACTGCCATCATCAATCATTCTCCAAGCACGGAGGGTGGGAGGCCTACAGCTGGCAGCATAGACATACTGTCCATCACCTTGAGAAATTTATGTCACATGTAGTGCAATAATTAGAACCACAGAAAGTCCTGGCAAGGATTCTGCCACCAGTGATGTTATCAGTAATTTATGAAGCTCCATCCATAACAAGTTTTAGTTCTGGAAATTCAAAATGCAAAAATAAATATTAAAAATTGGTTCTAGGTCTGTTGCCCTCCAAATAAAAACGCTGGAAGTGAGTACTAATCTTTTAAGTAACTTAATATGGAGGTTACTATTTTTGATTGTGAATGTATATTTTAGATGATAATCCTAACAATAGATGCCTGATTTTTCTCTCACTCACACTGGTTTAAATCAGGAACTATTCCACTTAAGTCAGTTAATTACCCCAGAATAACACTGGCATAAAGGAGAAGAATATTGGGTCCCTTGAATCCTATGTGTTAACTCTGAAAATTAACAGGCCACTGTTTGTTTCAAACTATTACTCTAAACACAGTTGTTACTCAGGAGCTGAATCTCTAAATGCAACTTCCCCATATCACTGTTTAATTCTCCACTGGCTCAGCAGTGTAACTAGCAGTTTACATTGTTGCTAACTAATGCATGTCTGAGCACCCTAGCTGCTACTCCTACCTGGCTAGCGTCTCCCACTTTTGTGGTTGTGCCAATCACTTTCAGACCCTTTGGCAGAACAAAGCACCAGCCTGTACCACCTTGGCCCATAGCAAACTCTGCTACTGATTGGCCCATAGTTCTGGGATGTACCAGTGAAAGATGGAATATCCCAGGCCAAGGCTGAAGGAAGCCTTAATAATGCAGCATACAGCACAGCAGTTATCACCCTAGGACAGGGTCTCCAAACTACGGCCTGGGGGCTGGGGCCAGATCCGGCCTGCGGCTTCGATTTGTCTGGGCCCCTGGCTGAGCAGGCACACCGAGCAGGCAGGTGGAGAAGCCGCCGCTGCCCACCCCCGCACCCCGTGTGAGCTGCTGCTGACGGCCCCATGTGCGGAGGGGTAAGTGCCCCAGCGGCGTGGCTGGAGGAGCAAAGTACTAAATTTTAACTAAAGCACTGAACCAAACAGTCCCAACCAACACTGCGAACCTGGAGCTTCTCTTACCAAAGTACAGCCAAACTTTTGAATATGTGTATTTGTACGATACAAATTTGTGAGTTTTTAGACATAAATAAAATAAGAAAATAATGTGAAATGATTTTTAATGTATTGACAAATATTTTGAGTGATTTCATAGTACCTGCATTGATTATACAGCTACTTTTATACCTGATTTCGAATCTAATGCAACACTGACACAGTAGTGTTGTTTCTTTAATGGCTTTGCCTATATTTAATTTTTTCACAGTTGCTTTGGCCCGCGAAGCCCCTTCAAAAATCTAATATGGCCTCGTCTCATAAAGTTTGGAGACCCCTGCCCTAGGAGAATATTCTGTCTCAAGGATGCAGAATCCTCCAGCCAGGTTTAAGCCACTGCAGGGGTGTTGTGGTGGGGGGCATTAATGGGGTGTGGAGCTGAAGAGCGGAGCTTCTGTCTGACTCCCTGGCTCCCCATTGTGCATCAGTCCCAGTCCTGCTTCAGAATCCAATACTTGGCCTCAATGAGCAGCCCCACCCCCTGATTCCATGTCCCCACCTGTCTCTCTATCCTACGCTCCTTACCCTGTTCCACCATTTTTTGTGTTTACATGTTAATTCAAATGACCTGGGGTTTGGAGGAAACTTTTCACTTTGGAACTGGGTTAGAGGGAGTGCTGGGACCATGGACTTAGGGAGTTGGCTTCCCAGGGGGGACCAGGGAGCAAAAGACAGGGAGTCAACAGAAAGCTCTACTGGTTCTCCCCAGATTGACCCACAGACCCAAGGCTTGCCCACTGTCTTAATCCATGGACCTCGGGATGCAAATTCCAGTCATTCTGAGCACTGTGTGTTAGACAGGAGTTCCCTCTGACAAACCACAGGGGATTTGTCAGAAGGAGAAGCTGTTTCCACAGGAACTTTAATACCCATATCTTGGAAATTTGCCTTTACATTTCCTCCCACTCTCCATGCCCACTGTTATTCAAAGAAACGAAGGCAGTGTGCTTGATCTGGTATCTTCCCTAAATGCTAATGGCTGCATTGATAAGAAATGCACTTACACAGCCTTAAATTAATCAAGATGGTGTGTATGTGAATTATACTGGAGCTGAGATCTGCCATTTCTTCAAAGGAGAAAAAAACCCAGGAAATATAATGGGTTGTAAGAACGTAAGAAAGGCCACACTGGGTCAAGCCAATGGTCCATTTAGCCCTATATCCTGTTTCAGACAGTGGCCAGTACCAGAGCTTCAGAGGGGATGTACAGAACAAGGCAATTTTGGAGAGATTCACTGTTTTCTTCCCCTCCCAGCTCCAGACAGTCAGGGGTTTAAGGTTGCCCTGAACATGGGGTCTGTCTTGACCTTGAGAGGTTTTCTAGTCCAGTTCGCTGCAATCAAGGTAGGACTAAGTATTATCTAGACCATCGGTTCGTAAACTGGGGGGTCGCGACCCCACGGGGGGTCGTGAGCCCTAACCCCAGTGAGTGGCTGCAAGTGGCGAGCCCTGACCCCTGTGTGGAGCTGCGGGGCTATGAGCCCCGACCCGGGCACACGGCCGTGAGTCCCGACCCCGACCCTTGCGCGAGGCTGTGAGTCACCAGTACAAAAAGTTTTAGAACCACTGATGTAGACCACCCATGACAGGTATTTGCTCTTAAAAACCACCAATGATGGAAATGCCACAACCCCCCCATGGCAATTGATTCCAGTGCTTAACCACCCTGACATTTAGGAACTTTTTCCTAATGTCCAACCTAAACTGCCATCAGTGCAATTTAAGCCCATTGCTTCTTGTCCTATCCTCAAAGGTTAATTCGAACAATTTTTCACCCTCCTCCTTTTAACAACCTTTTATGTACATGAAAACTATTATGCCCCCTCTCAGTCTTCTCTTCTCGAGATTAAACATTTTTTTAAATGTTTCCTCAGAGGTCCTGTTTTCTAAACCTTTAATCATTTTTGCTGCTCTCCTCCGGACTTTCTCCAGTTTGTCCACATCTTTTCTGAAATGTGGCCCCCAGAACTGGACACAATACTTCAGTTAAGACCTAATCAGCGTGGAGCAGAGCGGAAGAATTACTTCTCGTGTCTTGCTTACAACACTCCTGCTAATACATCCCAGAATGATATTTGCTTTTTTTTACACTGTTGACTCATATTTAGCTTGTGATCCACTATGACCCTCAGATCCCTTTTCGCAGTGCTCCTTCCTAGGAAGTAATTTCCCATTTTGTACATGTGCAATTGATTATTCCTTCCTAAGTGGAGCACTTTGCATCTGTCCTTCTTGAATTTCATCATATTTACTTCAGACCATTTTTCCAGAGCATTTTGAATTTTAATCCTATCCTCTAAAGCACTTGCAACCCCTCCCAGCTTGGTATCATCCTCAAATGTTGTAAGTGTACGCTCTATGCCATTATCTAAATCACTGATGAAGTTATTGAACAAACTGAGTCCCAGGACCAATCCCCTGTGGGACCCCATTTTATATGTCCTTCCAGCTTGAGTGTGAACCACTGATAACTACTTTGGGAATGGTTTTCCAACTAGTTCTGCACCTACCTTATAGTAGCTCCATCTAGGCTGTATTTCCTGAGCTTGCTTTGAGAATGTCATGTGAAACAGTATCAAAAGCCTTACTAAAGTCAAGATATACCATATCTACTACTTTCCCCCATCCACAAAGCTTGTTACCTTGTCAAAGAAAGGTATTAGGTTGGTTTGACACAATTTGTTCTTGATAAATCCATATCCATATCCACAAATTACTTACCACATTATTATTGTCTAGGTGTTTGCAAATTGATTGCTTAATTATTTGGCCCATTATCTTTCTGGATACAGAAGTTAAGCTGACTGGTTTGTAATTCCCTGGGTTGCCCTTATTTCCCTTTTTATAGATGGGCACTAGATTTACCCTTTTCCAGTCCTCTGGAATCTCTCCTGTCTTCTGTGACTTTTCAAAGATAATTGCTAATGGCTCAGATACCCCCTCAGTCAGTTCCTTGAGTATTCTAGGATGTATTTCACCAAGCCCTGGTGACTTGAAGACATCTAACTTGTCTAAGTAACTTTTAACTTTTTCTTTCCCTATTTTAGCCTCAGATCCTGCCTCATTTTCACTGGCCTACACTATGTTAGATGCCCAGTTGCTAGTATTATCCTCACTAGGTTTTTACGTCCAAATTTTAAAGGTTTTTGCCTGTAACAGCAAAAATGGTAGTGAGGATCATGGATTGGTCATATCACTGTTACATGGTTGATTCTCTTTTTCTAAAATAGAAGCATTAGCAATATAGAAACCCAGGGGGAATTAATGAAGGAATTATTTATGCTTGGACAGGGGACAAGGCTTGTAACTTGTTATTCTGGGCAACAGTTATGAGTCTATATTGTGAACTGCAGAGACATTTTGATACTTGGATGACTACATTTTCAAATAACTAGACTTTTTTTGTACAAAACACGATTAATCTGTGGGACTCATTGCCACATGATATTGCTGAGGCAAAGAGCTTAGCTGCGGTCAGAAAAGATTGGATATTAATATGGATAACAAAAACCTCTGGAGTTAGAATAGCAAAGAATAACTAATAGAGTCAGGAGGGAATTTTTCCTGTGGGGCAAGTTATTCCATTATCCCCTATTACAGGGTTTGTTCCACCTTCCTCTGAAACAGGAGGTGGTAGCCACTGTCGGAGATGGGATACTGGGGTAGATGTGCTCCAGGTCCAGTCCCAGTTGGCCTACATTCCAGTTTGTATTTGGCAGAGGGAAGAGAATACTAGAAGACTCATTAGAAGCGCAGTTTGCTACGATCTTGGCTGCTGGTTTAGTTTAGTGATTGCCAGCCTCTCTGGCAGAGGGAGCTAAGAGGAGAGCATGGATTGTAGCAGCTCCCTGCCATGATGAGGGTGAGAAGGTTTGAACAGGGGGAAAACTGACCTTCATAGTGAATTGTTTTACCCCTTGCATCCCCTGGTTCTCAGCTTCTGAAATGGGGTGTGTGAGTGTGAGTGGTGGGGGCGGGGGGGATGCTGCTATGTGGGTGTGAGACATGCAAGCCGGAAGGAGTCACTGGGGGGATGGAAACTGTATGTGTATGTGTGGAGGGTCTAAATGAGAGGTGAGACACTAGAGGAAGAGAGTGTGGTTTTTGCAACGAGGGGAGGTGACAGTGGTGCGTGGGAGGCTGAAAATTTGGCAGAGGGCAGGTGTGTGGAATCATTCTGAAGTATGATATTGCAGTGGCTGCCTGTTGGTTGCTGGGGGGAATTTAAGGTGATGGGTTTGACCACGAAAGCTGCCTGGTCCCAGTTTTCAGCTGCACTCTTGAACATGGCACCCTCAGGGAGCTACTCTTCGATTAGATCTCTGCCCCCACCTCTGCCCCCTCTGGACCCTTCACTGCATGGTCTCGGGTACATGCAGGTGAAACAGTGGAGCTGGGCTAGACAGAGAGAGTTGAGGTAGGGCCCATGGTGTGTGTGTTGGGTGTGGAGATGCATATTCTCTCTGCACCGAGTCCATCTTCAAAGCCAGCTCTTTAAGTCCTTTCAGTCTACAGAAGATTTTGTTGTATTTTTAGCACTTTGGTTCATGAGGAGTCTATTCTGTTATATTTTATGGGGTTCTGCATTTTGAACTGCAGGTACCTTTTGATACTTTGGCTTGTCTACATGGGAAAGCTATACTGATTTAAATCAGGGTGTGAATTTAGGCCTCACCTACACTTAAAAGTTTTGCCAGCATAGCTATATCATTTAGAGGTGTGTTTTTTACCAGCTGTGCTGGTAAAACCCCCTGTATGGATGCAGTCATACTGGTGCCACTGTCCTTATACTGGTAGAGCTTCTGTCATTTTGGGGAACTGGCATAAGCTACACTAATGTAAACATATAACTTTATCCACACTAGAGGGTTTTGCCGGTATAGCTATACCAGTATAACTACACTGGCAAAACTCTCCTAATCTAAGATTTTGGTCATTCAAATTCAGTGTGGATTTTGAGAGATGGTTAATGAGTTCCCTACACTTCGTTAAATAAACTTATAGTTCAGGAGGTTGCAAAAGTGGTCATGCCACTGTCAAAAAGAAACAACCATCAATATTCTAATGACTCAATAATGGTCTACAGATGAAATCTCAAAACCATCAGAGCTGCATGGACAGATGATGGTATTTAGGAGAGGAAACCTCTGCTCCACTAGCTGAGCTGAGGCCAGTTAAATAAGGCTGATCTTTATGCACTTGTCTCAGGAGACCTGAGGTTCAGTTCCTGGCCTGAGTATAATTGAGAATCAGACCCCAGGTGAGATGAGGTTCTAGAACAGCGGTAAATAGACTGATGAAATCTTTGCCTGGAAGCAAAACTGAAGGAAGTGTGTGTGGGGAAACCCAGACAGTATTTGGCTATTGGTATGCTGCAGATGTGTAAAACAATCCCCTGCTGGTGCAGTTCCCCTAGTTCCCCCTCACAAGGCATCTTGGTATATTGAAAGCCCCAGAGGCCCCCAAAGTTGCTAACAGCAGCAACAGAAAGCACTATTACTTGCTTCCTCTGTTGCAGCTTGGTTTCCAAACCACCACCACTCCCCTCCCACTAGAAGAGCTTTTCCTGTAACTGAGGGGCAGTAGGTGTTATATTCACAGCTACACATGAAGAAGTTAGATAAAACTATAAAATACTCTACCTGGAAGATTGCAATGTAACATGACCTGTTTCTTGGAATCCAGAATGATAACAAGACCCCAAAACAGAGAGAGACAAAGCAGGCTGCTTCCCAAGGTAGAGAAGCACACCTACTCACCCCACCTTGCTTTAGGCTCCCTCTTTGCAGACTGACTACACAAGCTCCAGATTCCACACTTCCCTACACAGTCCCTAGTCTGCAAGCACAACCAGGAAATCCCTTATACATAAAGAGAGAGCTTGAAATTGTAAAGACAATTTTCAATGCCCCTCAAAATGGGTATACCAGACAGCCCCCTACAGAAAGGAGATAAAAAATGAATTGCCTCTCCAAAGTCATAGACCAGAGTGGGAAGGGAGTTGCAGGTAAATAAGACATCACTCCTTAAAGTTTTTAAAATGACAACAGAAAGGAAATTAGTTGGGATGTTCAAATCCAGGGTTTCCAGTTGCAATCTTTTCTGGCAGGAGAGAGATCACTTGATCTTTACCTGTTAGGTTCACTCACTGCAGGGCACCTGGCATTGGCCACTGTTGGTAGACAGGATACTGGGCTGGATGGACTTTTGGACTGACCCAGCACAGCCATTCTTATTTTCTCCCATATTGTACTAGATGACCATGTAATTGACCTGGTGTCCACTGCATAGTTTGTATCAGAGCTGGTCCAAATTAAAAGGGGAGGGGCACTTAATGAAAACTTTTTCAAAATCCCTTAAATATAAAAAAGTGGAAATTTGGGGAATTTTTGACCAGGCTGTTTTGTCCATGGAGGTAGGGGAGAAAATTGTCAAAGGGGGGTATTTCATGTTTTGTCAACCTTTCTCTAGACTTTCGAAATTTAAAAAAAAGTTTCCACTCTCTGGTGTCCATAGATGCTGATTCAAATTATTACCCTTGCTGGAATCAGCTACAGGGTTGAATGGAAACTTCCAGCTAAGCTGTGAGTAACTGTCAAACAGCTACAGCTACATTCCAGTCTCTCTACTAAGGATACATCTGCATAGCAGTTGGAAGGGTAATTTACAGCTCGGATAGACCTACCCATGATAGCTTTGATCGAGTTGGCATTCAAAAAATAGCAGTGTAGCCACAGTAGCATGGGCAGCAGCATGGCCTAGCCACCCGAGTATTGTCCCATCTGAGACCCTAGATGGGTATTCAGACAGCTAACCTGTAGCACCGCTTGTGCTGTTACGACCACACTGGTATTTTTAACATGCTAGCTTGATCAAAGCTAGCAAGTGAATACCTACCTGAGCTGCAGATTACATCTCCAGCTGCAGTGTAGATGTACTCTACATCCGTGGCTCTCAACCTTTCCAGACAACTGTACCCCTTTCAGGAGTCTGATTTGTCTTGCGTACCTCCAAGTTTCACCTCACTTGAAAACGACTTGCTTGCAAAATTAGACATAAAAATACTAAAGTGTCACAGCTCACTAGTACTCACAAATTGCTGACTTTCTCATTTTTACCATATAATTATAAAATAAATCAACTGGAATATAAATATTGTACTTACATTTCACTGTATAGCACATAGAGCAGTGTAAACAAATCACTGTCTGTATGGAGTTTTAGTTTGTACTGACTTCTCTAGTGCTTTTCATGTAGCCTGTTGTAAAAGAAGGCAAATATCTAGATGAATTGATGATCCCCTGGAACAGGGGTCTCCAAACTTTTTGAGATGAGAGCCATATTAGATTTTTGAAGGGGCTTTGCGGGCCACTGCAGCAGCAGCCTCCCCCCTCCTCCTGCCACTGCTACGACCGCCCCACCTTTGCTCCTCTAGCCGCACCGGGGGGGCACTCACCCCTCCTCACATGGGGCTGCCAGCAGCAGCTCGCTGGGATGGGGGGCAGCAGCAGCTTCTCCACGTGCCTGCTCAGCTTGGGGGGCCAGACAAATCAACGCGGCGGGCCAGATCTGGCCACTGGACCGTAGTTTGGAGACCCCTGCCCTGGAAGATCTCTGTGTACCTCCAGGGATTCGTGTACCCCTGGTTGAGAACATCTGCCTTACACTCCAGTGGCATAGCTACAGTGCTCTGGCTATGGTGGCTTATCCCTATGGTGAAGACGCTTCCTAGAGCAACAGAAGGGGTTTTTCCATCCACGTAGGTAATCCACCTCCCTAAGCAGGGGGTAGCTAGGTTGATGGAAACATTCCTTTGTCAGCCTCTATCTGCGTCTACACCAGGGGTTAGGCCAGCTTAACTATGGCACTCGGGGGTGTGATTTGTCACTCCCCTGAGCACCGTAGCTATGTTGACCTATGCTTTAAGTGTCAGACCAGGCCTAACGCTCACTCGACACAACCAAGAATCAACCTCTTGAGAAATATACCTTACTAAGGAGGTTTACAAGGCCTGGGAATTGGTTATAACGTTTAATGGCAAAAAATGTTTGGTTTGCAACAAGAACAAGATGTATCAGTCAGCATCAAGCTAGTCATTATCACAGTGATATACTACTTCTTCTTGCTGAACATGTGATCGAAAGAGAAGGGCTCAAAGTTCCTCCTTATTCTTCTTCTTTCTTAACTTTAAAGATCACTGGTAACTTTCAAATCACATTTCCAGTACTGCTAACCCCAAATGTTCAAAAATTATGGGACAGAACCCCCAAAGAATCAAGTAATGAGTCTGAGAGCAGGTGGCTTATGGCCAGTACTGTAGCTCTTTGTTACCTGGGGGTTCTCCCTACGCTGGGGAGCTCCAGAGGGTCTGGGTCCACAGCCGCAATGTGCAACCAGAGTTGTGCTCAGCAGCCAAAATGAGGCAGTTTCTGAGCCTACCTCTTCAAGAGCATAGAACCACATCGGGATTTAAAAAAACTCAGACATTTCCCATGACTCAGAACCCAAAGTCTCATTTGTGGATTTTTGGGGAAGCGGAGCCAGCAGCTGGAGTTTTTTGTCTCTTCCTTTACGTGTCCAGCAATCACTCACACACCTGTGGTTACTGTCCTTTGTTCCAGTTTCTTTCAGGTATCCTTTGGGATGGAGAGGCTCTCTCTTGAGTCAGCTGAAGACAAAATGGAGGGGTCTCCTGGGGCTTAAATAGACTTCCTCTTGTGGGTGGAAACCCCTTCTCCTTTCCTATGCAGAATCCAGCTTCAAGATGGAGTTTTGGAGTCACATTGGCAAGTTACATATCCATACATGACTAAGTTCCTTACAAACCAGGCCACATTCCCAGGAAAGCTCAGATGTGGATTGGCGTCTCAAAGTTCATTGTTAGCTTAAGTGTTTCTTGATTGGCACTTACTGAGAATAGTTTTTTTTTCAGGAAGCTGACCAACTGCTTCACTGAGGCTACTTAAAATCAAAAAAGTACACAGCCAATATTCATAACTGCAAATACAAAAATGAGACATACATACAAATAGGATGAATATATTCAATAGATCATAACCTTTGCAGAGATATGTTAGATAGTATATGTAGCATAAAACATATTCCAGTTATGTCATATTTATATTCATATGCATATTTTCATAAAGTATTATGGGGTGCAATGTCACAGGGTGGCCATGGGTCAAAGACCAAAAACATCCAGCAGGCACCTATCCACTCAACAACATTACAATCAGTGCTGAAGAAAGAGGAAGAGGCAGGGACAGAAACTCAGAGACAGAAGTGAGAGCCAGACAGAAAATGGAGGGAGGATAACATACGAAGAGAAAGATGCGGGAGAGAGAAGAAAGAGAGGAGAATTAACTAGCTCTGCTGTTAGGTCACTGGGAGTGTCCTGATGCACCAAACTCCCACAGGTTCTGGGTACTGATCCCAATGTGCTATGACTCTGGGGACAATCAGTTCATTCAGCTGGGACTAAATTTGTTTGTTGTGTAACAGCGAGCCCATCATCTTGGCTGACGCACCAGAGATCTCCAGACTGAAAAGCATGTCACAACATGAGCCAAACAGCTAACCTGCCCTGGTTGGGGCTATAACAGACTCACATCCTCTGTGGATTGGGCACAAAGAGCTCTGACGCACACTGACCTGTAGAGCACATAATTGTGAAAGTCAGTGGAGTTACTGGGACACCAGCAATGAATCCCGCCATTTTCGGGACTCATGCAGACAGCATAACCAACCACAAGCATTGAAAAATCATCAGGCAGGCTCCCCCAAAATCAGGAGATTGGCTTAAAAAGCAGGAGATTTTTTAAAAAAAGTAACAGATTTTGAGTTCTTTTTCTTTGCCTTCTCAATACTGAACCTTTAGGGAAAGCTCAGGTCTTGTTTTCAAGCTTTCCTTTGTAAATACCAGGACAAGAAAATTACAACAACAACAACCAAACGATGGGATTTTTACCTAATCACGGGACTCTAGGAGCATTCAGCAAAATCTATTTTGGGGGGATCAAGAGCCCAGGATTCCTCCCCTCCCATCCCATCGAGTCCCAAACCAGGAGACTGACTTGCTTCCAGCCACCTATCCTCCATCACACCCAACTATCCCTCCTCCATGCTTTCACTCTTTCCCAGGGCAAACAGGTCATCTGATTTCTATCTCTTACTTTGTTCTCCGACACCTCCGGCTGATTCTTGCAGGGGACAGGCTCCAGCCATCAATTGACGGGATACAGAGTATCGGCCATTCTCTGTGCCCAGGCAGCCAATCGGCAGTCACAACTGCCCTCTGAGGGGTCTCTGCAATGATCACACACCCTTAGCTCACCACCTGGACACTTGAGTAACACATAGGAGAAACTGAGGCACGCACACAGTATTCAGAGAAAATATTAAGAACATTCCCACTTTGTCATATCTCCCCCGCCTTTTAATGTTCCCTCACTCATACCTAAAAGGACCTTATTGCCCAGCTGCCTCTGTTGGTCCCCACAGATGCTGTGACTTCCTTCCCACCCCTTTTGCTAACTGTGCCGGCCCTCAGTGTAAACATGCCTGCCTCTCTGCTAGCCCACTCCTCGCGGGCATAGCTCTGCTGTTGCACAGTGTTCTATGTCATTATCTATAGCATGGCACCACACCCAATTCAGGGAGGAAGTAACTGGCAACTAGACAGGCAGCGGGGGTTAGTGAAGACACAGCTGTGCCTACAATAGCAGCGAGGAGCCAGAAAGCTGGTTGGCTGCCTAGCCAGTTCTAATGGAATTGAAAGTAAACTCCAGTTCCACTAGAATGAGTTTGCATGCAGCATCTGTCCCTCAGAGGAGAACAGTCCCTATAAACTGGGACAAGTTGCCATCCTATCCTGGGTTGAGCACTTGGAGAGGCTCTTTTGAGGCTGTTGCTTTCAGAGGATAACGTCTTTGGGTTTTGGTCACAGCAGGCTGAAACTTGGTTCCATCTTTCATCTCCTGGCACGGGCTGGTGGTCTTGCTCGGCCTGTTTGCTGAAAGGTGCTTGTGGCTGCCAGCAGGTGAGCTGTGAAGCCAAAGACAATCACAGACCCTGTTAAAGCCAATGGGTGCCAGGTGCTCTTTCAGGCACAGCAGAAGCAACAATCAAGCTTCTTTTTGTGGTGAGAACGGGTGGAGGCTACCACCCAAGGCAACAGGCAGCATGGCAGGCCAGAACAAAGCTTTGTGGACTGAGTCATTTTCCTGGTTGTAAGTGCAGGCTCATAGGATATTGGTTGCAGCCTGTGTGTGTTGGGGGTGGGGAAGTCAGGAAAAGCCATTGTGAGCATAACCCTGAAAGGAAGCAAAGAGATGGAGCTTCTTGGGCAAAGCACTCACTGGAAAGGCACGTGTGGAGATTTTCGAGCAAGGAAAGTGCCTGCGGTTCTTTATTCCTACCGAGTTCAGAGAAACTGGACTTTGCGGATATTTTTTGTAAATAAATGAAATTGCACCAAGAATAGACTTGACTTGTCTTGTCGATTTCTCATGCTAATGGAAACAACCCCATAAGGTTCCCAAATATTGGTGAACCACTTGGGAGAAAGGGGGAGCATGGCCCCTCCTGCCTGCTTGACTGACTGTCCTACACACACACCCACCTTGAAAATCTCTCCTGAAGACTGGATGATGAACACCCCGTTGTCTCCCTATGTGCCGGGGCATGTCATGAGTGATGTCCCTTCATCTGTACTGAGGCCTTGTTTCCCACACAATCCATAATTAGACTCTGCTACTATGAGCAGAACTCTCTGACTCTGGGCTTAGAGCTACAAACACCCTGCAAAGCTCAGTCACAGACTGAACTTTACTCTTGCTTAGGACTGGTTGAAAATTGGAATTTTAGCTAAACAAAACTGTCTGCAGAGCGAGTGTATGCACTTTCCTAGGGAACGCTTGATTTTTTAAAAAAATCAGAAATCTAAAAAGCAACAATTTTTCAGTTTTTAGAAAAAAATGGTCTGGGCTTGGGCAGTTTTTAGTAAAAAGTATCTGTTTTTGGTTGCCAAAAATTGTTTGGTTTTTGAGGTTTTGACAGTTAAAATTTTAACAGGATTGAAGGGGGAGAAAGACTTGGTCCGTCTGTGATAGATGGTGGGTGTGGAGTTGCATTCAGGCTAGTTCTTACCATTTCCTTTTCTTCTGTCTTCCCAGCTGCAGGAGCCTCTGGAGAAGAGTTGGGGCCTGTGAGGCTGAACGGGATTTGGGGAGAGTCGGTCACTTTCTCTCCTGTGGTTCCAACAGGAACCCGAGTTACCAACATAGCCTGGAATGCAAAAACAACTATAGCAATTGTGGAACCAGGAAAACAAGCCCCGCCCCAAGTGATAGATCAACGTTACAGAGAGCGACTGAGAGTCCCTGACGGGGGCTACTCATTGCAAATCACTGACCTAAGCCAGGAGGACACGGGCACATACACAGCACAAATAGCCACAGAAGGAACCACTGACCCCATCATCCGGAGATTCACCCTGCACGTGTACAGTAAGTCCCGGACGGAGACTTAAATGATTTCATCTTAAATTCTTTGCAACAAATATATGCTACTCAGAAACCTTTATGACTAAATGGAGCATTTGAACCTAAGAGAGTGTTATGCTCATACAAAGCACACGGGATCTTTTTCAGGGAAGAAGGCAATATGCTGCATTTATTGAGAATACAACAGTTAGCATATGCTTTTCAATCACATTCATACACATCATGAACAGTCCTGCCAGTCGATGTTTATAGTTGTCAGTCCAGAGTCTGGATCAAGTGACCAGCCAGACTGGTCGCATAGGGGAGCTGGGCTCTGTCGGTCACGATCCGATTCTCCTGGTGTTGTGGCAAGACAAACCCAAAGTCCCATGGCATAGCAGCCTGTTTTAATAGTCCTTTTTTTCTCCATTGAAGCCTATGGATTTTGCTGTGTCAGTTTATGACAGGTTACTCCTTAATTGGTGTTATCTTTTGACATTAACATTCCAAAATACCTCCGAGAGGGTCATTATGTCCTGGATTGATTTATTCAATTGTCTTTAGGGGTGCCAGCCTCCACCTCAGGGCCGTCAATCTGCCCTTCCTCAATCATGGATGCACATTAATGATTCTCTGGCATCTAAGTCTCCTCCTTTCTAGACCCTCTGGTTAACAATGGCCTTCATACCTTATCTTTTCCTGATGCATACATTCTTCATTCACACAAACAGTCTTTCACAGAAACCTTCAATGGTATACAAACAGCAGTATTTTATATTGAGCAGAATACATTGTAAATCAAGCCTTGCTAAATCTTATAACTAAAACAATTCACATTGGGGCTCAGGCCCTCAACATTTCTCTAATCTATTTATCATAGACACAATACAAAATCCTGTCTCTTACTAACTAAACTTTATAGCAAAAACTAAAAGGGCCTACCAGCATTGCTTGCTCTATTGTGAGTGATCTAAAATCCTGGTCAGGAAAAGAGAAGGGGCTCTTTAGGAGGTGCTCAGGATGCTCTGTTGGTTTCAAATCTTTATGACCGACCACTAGCGAAGAAAGGTCACCATGGACTTCCATTACATAGCCAAATCAAAGGTCACAGTTCTCAGAAATTAGCATTATCTTTTGATTAAAAGGGCGGTCACTTAGTTGTGGGGAAATGTGGCCTCTTTCTTCATACGGTGACGTTGCTCACAAGGTTGAAAGTTTACTGGGAAATTAAAGAGAAACCTTAGCTTCTTAGATTCTCCTCAGCTTTCTCAGTTTCTAGCTGTAGCACATTTAACCACAATACTAACCAAAAGTTAGTAAGTAACAGGCCTTATCAGAACCATCAACCAAGACTCTCGCATCTTATAGTAATAGCATTAGTGCCATCCATGATCTAATAAAGGATAAGGCTGACTTTACATGCATAACTGAGACCTGGTTGGATGCTGCAGCAGGACCATTACTGGCACAGGTGTCACCAATGAGTATATCATTCAGCATGAATTTAAGGAGGGTGGGGTATATGGTGAAGCTAGGTTCTTTGTGCACAACTATAAGTGCAGAAGATCTGCACCACCAAAGGTAGATCTGACCAAATGTGTCCGTCGTGTGTGTGTGTGTGTGTGTGTATCATGCTCAGGTTCAGCTGGTAATGTGGGATGGATCATGGGGAGGGGACAGGGAGAGTGACACCTTATATCTAGCTGTGGCATTCTGAGTACATTTCCCCAACCTGAAGAAGAGCTCTGTGTAGCTCGAAGGCTTGTCTCTCTCCCCACAGAAGGTATGACCTCACCTACTTTGTCTCTCTCAAAATCCAGGACTGACATGGCTACAACAACACCGTAAAAACTAATGCAGGGGCATGCTGACCATCTACATGAATCTGAAGAGTGTAAACATCACCTAAGGAGAGGAATTGTATAGGCTGGTAGAATGAGGCATCGTTGTGATGAAAATGAACAGGATGAAATGACCAATGGCTATTTTAAGATGAATATAAAAGCAATAATACAGATGTATAAGGCTGAGGAACAATCTCTCCAAGGAAATGCTGGAAGTACCATAGCTTGGGACATAGCTAAACTCTACTAGACAAAGCATTGGAAAATATACTCCAGGGAACACACTTCCACTAGTCTAGGGATGGAATGTAATAGATGGACTTAACATTTCCAAAACTTTTAGGATTATTTGATAGAGGCGCCTGGCTTTCTCCTGTTCTGGTGATTTCAGACACATGCTTTTAATAATCTGCTGTTGTTTTCCTTCCCATCAGCATTCTCACATTTGTATATTTCTTCCAAACAGAACGACTGACGCCGTCAGACATCAAAATCTTCCCCGTGCAGGACTCCATGAGCATTGTGAATGGGACGTGTAACATCACCCTGAACTGCACTGTCCAGGGGGGAAGAGAGGATGTGACCTACACCTGGAACCAGACAGCAGAGAGCACTGTTGGCTCTACTGGGGCATCCATTCTCATCTCGCACCAACTTAGAAGAGAGGTCTCAAGTGTTACCTGCACTGCCATGAATCCCGTCAGCAGCAGCTCAAAATCAGTCTACTCACAGGAAGTTTGTGAAGGTGACATTCTACAGCAAGGATTTCTGTTACAAAAAATTCTTTTCACCTTTTAGGCTAATCATACATTATCTGCTTAGGGGTAAAATTCCCCCCCGCCCCCCGTGTAAAGGACTAGTACAAGCCTGGTGCCCTAGTTAAATCCCACCCAAGCCCTACTTTTAGGGATTTAAGTGGGGTATACACTTTGGGATGATCATTCTGGTTGGGGTGAATTTCACCCTTGTGCCACTGGGAAAATATTCTTTAAAATAATCTGTAAAAACAATTAGAAATAGATTTTTGTCACATTATTTCTGTTAAATCCAAACACAGCATTTAATCCTGATCCAGTTTTCATCCTGACAACAATTGTATAATAGTTTCTATCCAATATCAAGAATATCCTTTTATGCTGGTAGTATGGTGTAAAGATGGAGAGCTGGTCAGAAAATGGTGGGTTTTTTACTTGCAGAAAATTTCTATATTTTGGGAGAAATGTTTTTTTGAAATGTTTTGGCCGAAAACTTAAATAGCTCAATTTGGAAATGCAGCCACCATGCCTTATGGGAGTTGTAGTTCAGATGCTTTATGTTCCCTCCTCTGTACACTAGGCTCCTTGATCAGAATACATCTCCCATGGTGCATCATAGACTCCATGCTTTGTGAGGGGAGGTTGTGTACCATGGGAATCACTGGCTATGGTGCATTATGGGAGATGTAGTCTAGTTGGGGAGCCTGACTCATAAGGAAGAGTAGGGAAATGCGGCAGCCAAACTACAACTCCCATGAGGCATAATGGCAGTATTTCCAAAATGAAATATTTCACGTTTGGTAAAAAAAATTGTTTTTTTTCTGACAACTGATTTTTTTTTCTGTTTTCTGCCTCTGATTTTGGGGGGAAGGAGATCAAAAATTTCTGGGGAAAGCAGACACTTGTTGCAATAAATTTAATTTAGTCAAAAACCCAATTATCCAATAAAAAACAGTTTAGATGGATACTTTTTGACCTATAATGCATCCTTAGTGCAGATGAGAATTAGGTTAGCTAAATCCTTAATCAATTCCAGGCCTTGATTCTGCAATCAGACTCCAACATCCATACAGGATTTCAAAGGGGCTGTGCACAGAGATGTAATCACATAATTGTAGGATCTGCGCCTTTCCCTGAATGTATCCAAACTTCTTTCTTCAGCTGTTCAAACCAGAACATTTCTTGAGATATGGCCTCTCTTACAAAATTTCCCGTATTGTCTCACCCTGAATAGGTCAAATTTACCATAGAGATTGCATTGATTGTGATATTTCAGAACTTCTGCTTTCAAAGAAAACCAAGAAGTGTAGAGTCTGAAGCAAATATGGGTTCTTTTTTAAAATGGTAATTCAAAATCTTTATACCAAAAAAAGTTCCAGATTTGGTTTGAGTTTTAGATGAAACATAAGGTCAAATCTTATTTTATTCAAGCCACTTATTATTTAAGTAAGTGGTAGCCTATGGCCAGATCGTAAGGTCTTTACTCAGTTTTACTCACATATTACTCAGACAAGCTCTCATTAATTCCATCATGGGGTTTTGGTGGCAACATGAGACATGAATGTGACACTATTTACAAGCATTCAATTAAAAGGGGCTATTCTGAAAACTCTCATGATCTGCAGGTATCATCATGTGGTAAGACCAAAAAAATCACCTGGGCAGCTCCCTACCTGCATATGTTCGTTAGACTTTCACTGATTCTGGCAATGCATATTGCTATTTCAGAATCAAGAGACAATCTCATGTCCCCCTTCCTGCCACACTGTGATGCTGTGCATATGTACGCAAACTTTGATGCAGAAACTGGAAACAGTAGTCCAGATCTGGGGCTATGCTGCAGCTGCTTTATGCCAGGGGATTAAAGGAAGGAAGAGCACAAATCCCAATCCTGTCCTAAAATCAGAGGGAGCACTCTATCTTCCTGGAAGATGGAGGAGGTCCCCCTCTTCCTGGGGCTGAAGTAGAGGGCAGAGGAGTCCTCTGATCTCCTCACGTTCTATAAAGGAAGATGTGACCCCCAATGAAGAATCCAACTGAAGCTCAGCTTTTGTGGAGAAAGACAGATAGATGATGGATAGAATTTTTTACATATAGGGCCTTACTCTCATTTACACTAGAGCCAGAGCCCCCATGTTCCCTGGAGGGAGTGTTATTTGGGGGACATCAGTAAAACAGGGAGGAAGGCAGGGAGTTAGGGTGAGACCAACTTCAGTCTTTGCTAAAGCAGTCCCCTTTATATGCCTCTGGCAGCTGCAGTTTACATCATAATCACCGACTTCCTCTCTTTTCCATGGGTGCTCGACTCCGCCCCCCCACTCCACCCTTCCATGAAGCCCCTTCCCCTCCCTGCCCCTATTCCAACCCCTTCCCCAAATCCCTGCCCTGGCCCACTCTACATTCCAGCCGGATGTGTGATTGCAGCATGTATAGACATACTTAGCTAGTGCCAATAATAGCACAGGCAGCTGCATGGGCTCCACGCTAGATCCACCCTCCCAGACCCCTGAGTAAATACTCGAGCAATTGCTGCGGCTTCACTGCTATCGTTACTTGAACTAGCTAGATCAAAGCTAGCTCGAGTATATCTACCTGAGTGCCAATCACACCTCCGACTGCAGTCTAGACATACCCTTAGTCCTGCTCCACACCCAGTGTTTGTACCAGTATAACTGTGTCAGCTATGAATGTAATTTTTTACTGAAACAGTGATAGTGGTACAACCCTTAGTGTGGATGCCAGAGACCAGTAAAAGAACTTTAGACCAGTGTAACTTATTCCCTTTTGCCACAGAAACTGCTAGCCCAGTATAAGCACTTTTTTAGTGGTATAACTGTGTCCACACTGGGATGGCTATACTGCTTTGGCTGTATTGGTATAGTTAAAGCAGTACAACTTGTGTGTGTAGAAAAGGCCTCAGTGTAAATGAGAATCTGGTCCATAGTGCCTAGTGATCATCTAAATGCAGGAAAATTTGGGGAACAGCCTTAATAGTTAATTGACAGTACTAGAGCTGGTTTCGACCTGCACTAATTGGTATAGATTCTCCATCCAGGTCGAGGCTGAATGACAGTATTTGTAGAAAATAAGATGTGGAGCATCAGGGCTTTGCCCCTACTCAGCCCCGTCCACTTTTCTCTCTGTCTCATACAACCACTCACCCACCCACCCATTTTACTTGGCTGGCTATGGAGCTGCCAATCAATCTGAACTCCTCCGAGATAAGTTTCTTATCTTATCCCCATTCTCTCCCCTTTCCTGCATGCTGTCACCACAAGCTGACCTCACAACGAGGAGACCTGCAACAGTGGCCACAGAAACTGGTGAGCTTCCCCACTCCTCTTTGGATATATTGAAATTATGCTTTGCATGCCAGTGTGGCCCTGAAGCTGGCAAAGGACCAAGGAAGGATCACCTGATGGTAGGTGGGTGATATAGGCGTAGTGTTTAAGAGCTCATTAGTGTCCCTTTAAATACATGTGAGCTCTCAAGTTGTGCTCACTGTGTCATGTGTTCTAGAATGATGCCACTGAACTCTGCCAGAGCAGCAATGTATCTATAGAACATACAAGGCAGTGTACATATGTGCCTAATCCTAATGCACATATATTATCTCTGGTGGTATCTAGGACTTAGAACACAGTTGGCACTAATAGCTGGCTCACAAACTATTTAAAGGGGTACTATCCAATTCTGATACACTCCAGTAGGACCAGCATAGAAGCTGCTATTCCACTACCTTTCCTGCTACAGATGTAGAGGACATGGGTAGTAGGAGGAAAGGAGCCAGGTTTCCTTGCAGCCCACTGATTCTTGGCTGCTAGCATAATCTAAAGCAATGGTTTTCCACCTGTGGTCCGCGAACCCTGGACATCCTCAGTCTATGTCTAAGATTTCCAAAGGGGTCTGTACTCCCATTCAATATTTTGTAGGGATTTGGAAATGAAAAAAAGGTTCAGAATCACTAACCTAAAGCATTCAGCTTGCTCACGATACAGGGAACACACACAAAAGCCATGGATCTGTGCGTTCTTACTGGAGTTCAGCACACAGTGGGGTGGGAGATGGTTTGTTGGTCTTGCGGGGAGAGAGTGGAGGGCAGGGCGACACAGACTCTATATTGAACAGCATTATGAGGCAGGGGACAATTCCCAACCTTCTCGCATGCATCCAGCCTGCACCTAGTTTGGCTTCTTGAGGCAGCTGCGAAGTAGAATGTTTTTATTCATATGCACATGATTCAGTTGCAAATGTAATGAATACTGGACCTGACTTTCAGTCACTGTTCTTGTGCTTGGGACATGGGGATGGGGGAGATTATCTGGAGGCCATTTCTGCCCATTTTAAAGTCCTTTATGCTTCTGGAATGACCTTGGATAGGTGTCTCTTTTAAAGTATTTTAGATCTCAATAAATAAGGGTCTTAGTGTGACTGAGAATCAGACTCCCATAGTGCATAGTGCATCCGATGAAGTGGGTATTAGCCCACGAAAGCTTATGCTCTAATACTTTAGTTAGTCTTTAAGGTGCCACAGGACTCTTTGTCACTTCTGCAATTCCAGACTAACATGGCTACCCCTCTGATTCTAGACTCCCATAGGTTTACAAACACAGCAAGAAAAAAATTGGCATTTTATTCACCAAATCTTTAGCCAGAAATACACACTACTGTTTGTCTATCTCTGACTGATGTAGATCTTCATTTTAAAACTTGCACTTTAAAGTTCTGTGGAACAAAAAGAAGTCTGACCTCCCCGTTCCCCCCATTTGTGGGGTTTTTATTGTTTTTTTTTCTTTCTATTTCTCACTGCTTAGTCATCTGCACTTGCTGATTTAGGCGAGGAGTGGAAACAGAAATGTCTCAAGAAAGGCTTGCTCAAGTTGCTCTCATTAGAAATGCTGCAAAATGCTCTGCTCTCTCCAACATTTGCTGCAGAGCAGGTCTGCTCAGTGCAGTTTATATTGCTCTGTATACAATACCCTAAAGTGTAAGTACAATAGTTATATTCCAATGGGTTTATTTTATAATTATATGGTAAAAATGAGAAAGCAAGCAATTTTTCAGTAATAGTGTGCTGTGACA
>VOCN01041446.1:0-11202 GCA_007922305.1 Dermatemys mawii
AGCTTATGCTCTAAAACTTTACTATACATATGTATTTTCCAAATAACACTTTGTTTAATCTGAACACGAACATACCCTTCAACTTCCCCATTTGGTTTTGGGGCTAAGAACAATTCTTAGACACCATTAACATCACTTTCTTGTATTTATTAGGAGCAATAATTGACCTTATTAACACCTAACTAACCACAATTTTGGTAACAGAATTAAATAATACATAATGTTATTTACAATAAAAATTATAAGTTCCCATACCCATTGTGACAACACAAACAAAATCCATTCCCATGGAATCTTTGTTCCCACAATAGCAAACTCTTTTATCCACTGAATTACTACAATTATCCTACCGCTTCTTTTATAATATCTTCTAATAGATTTAACACAATAGGAAGAACGAGATATATTCAAGCAAGACTTGCTTGCAAACTTAATCACCCAATCCACACCAGGTAATGGTATCCTTCCTCACTGTTATATCATTCATTTAATTAATCATTACATGCACCAATTAAGTCAAGTCCCAACATTTAAGATAAGGCTTGTCCTGACTTCAGGTTTCCCATTCACAAAACCCATCCTCCCAGGATGGAACATTGGCCCCATGGGAAAGCTATACAGTTATCTCCGGTCCTTATAATTCTTGATGCTACATTGGTGTCTGTGAGATGAGAATGGCAGTGGGTGAACAGGCTGAGCCTCCAATTCAGGAGTCTAACTCACAGGAATTAACACCCTCCGAGGATGGAATGACCATTCCAACATGCCCCCATTAATGACAGAGACCGCTCCCCTGCCATCATCCAACGTGAAGACATTCAGTCTTTGAGAACTTCAGCTCTCACCCTACAGGGCACCTGTGACATGAACAAGTGTCTTATCAGGGCTGCAACTTTCATGTTTAACACCATGTCAGGATGATAACACAACACTTCCATACTCCTAGGCCAATGCTTGCTCATACATTTTAGTAGTATTTTAATAAACGGCTGAGTACAACAGTGAGGACCTGACCAACTGTGTTGCTGAGTTAGGGTGATATCTAACTTGCTTAAACATGAACCCTACTCTTAACACAATGAACTATCATCCCTGCTGTTAACAAATTTTCAACCGAGTCCCTGTTACACTTGATACCTTCAGTAATGACATTTACATCCAGTGGCTCTTCCCCAGCTGATTACCTCAAAAAAACATGGAAAACCACTACAACATTATTAAAATAAGACCTTCAAAAACTTTTACATTTTAGAAAACACTTAAAATAATTAATAGATCTCAAAATTGTTACATCAATTTTAAACTGGGAATATTAAATGAAAACACTTAACAACACTGAGAATGGCCCTCCAAGAGTTCATAAGCTAAACAGGTATTATTGTGTCCCACGTTGAGTCTCACCCTTCTATAATTTTACTCATGAAAGATTCACCCAAACTGGAATTCCAGCGTCCTGGGCTGCTGAAGGAGTTCCCAAGAGAACTGTGTGAGGCCCAGTCCAGGCTGGTACAAAGGTTCATTTTCTATAGGCTTTCACCAGCACCTGATCACCAGGCTACACCCCACATGTGTCCTCTTCACCACCTTTGGGTCTGGTTCAATTTGGGGATCCTGTGAGACACACTGAGATAACAATTTGCAATATTCAGCAAGCTGGTCTCCCATGACATACAATTGCCACCCCCAATGCACAGATTTCCTGGCATCCTCATAGCCCACCCTGTCAGCATTTCAAAAGGAGATAAGGAATGTGGATTAGTGGGACTGGCTCTCATACACCACTGGTAGGTTGGTGAGCCAGTCTTTCCCTGTAACAGAAAACATCTGTATGGTTAATTTGTTTGTAATGGTTCAGTTAGCTCTTTCTATTAATCCTGAACTTTGGGGATGGCAGGGACAGTGGAATTTCATTAAGAATACCAGCCGTTTTAGTCTGTATCTGTAAATAAAATGAGGAATACTTGTAGCACTATAGAGACTAACCTGTTTATTTCAGCATAAGCTTTTGTGGGCTATAGCCCACTTCATTGTATGCATAGAATGGAACAAACAGAAGTAACATCTATTTATACATAGAGAAAAAAAAGCTGTAAATTACCATACAGATTCTAAGAGGCTGTTTCATTTGGATGAGCCATTATCAGCAGGAAAAAAACAAAACTTTTGTAGTGAAAATTTAGTGGCTCTATGGCTAAGAGTTCATAAGAATCTGTAAAAGAGACTTAACTAGGAAAATGCATTAAATTAGTGTAATGACAAAGCCACTCATAGTCCCTGTTTAACCCTTGCTTGACAGTGTCCAATTTGCAAATTAATTCCAGTTCCTCAGCTTCTCGTTGGAGTCTGTTTTAGAAGTTTTTTCTGTTTTAAAATTCCACCTTCAGTGGAATTTCTGTTTGATCCCAGTGCCATGCATACAGTTTTCATCACCTTCCCTGTAAAATGGGTACCTTGGTCACTATCAATGAAGCCTGAAAGTCCCCACTGGGAAATTATTTCAGTCATCAGTGTTTTAGCTACATCAGACACAGTGGCCTTGGCCATTGGGAAAGCTTCTACCCACTTAGTAAAGTGATCCACGATCACCAGAACATATTCTTTCCCTCTGCAGTTTGGCAGGGGCCCAATGAAATCTATTTGTAACTGGTGAAGAGTTGTGTTGGTCCTGGCTGATGTTGCATTCTCACTTTCACTGTGAGAGCAGAATTACACTGATCACATGTTACACACTTCCTCACATAATCATACACATTTGCACTAACCAAGTGTTTGACATCTGGTGGATCACCCTCCATGCTCCCTCATGTCCCAACTTTTGATAAACTTGTATCATATTTCCCATCAGCATATTTGGTAATGCTAATGTTTTCCCTGAACCTCTCCAAGTGTTATCATCACACAGTTTGCCCCTATTATCCATCCATAACCTTTTCTCTGCCCTCGGTGCAGCAGGTTGAATATCCTGTAATTCAAAAAAGTTTGGGGGTTTTATGAGAGGCTGTGTTGCAGCAATCAATTCTGTCTCTTTACCTTCCACTGCTGTTTGTTTAGCTAGTTCATCTGCCCTTCGGTTCCCCTTGCTATAAGGATCTGTCCCTTTTGTGTGCGCCCTCACTTTTATCACTGCTACTTCGGTAAGTTTCTGCATGGCTGCATGAAGCTTCTCCACTATCCTCCCATTTTGTATTGGGGATCCTGTACTTGTCAGGAATCCCCGATTTATCCACAAGTTAATATTATCATGTACAAACCCAAATGCATATCTAGAATCAGTATATGCTTTGCCAGCACATCAGCTAAAACTCTATGAAACAAAGCAGGCGAATTATGAAAACCCTGGCTTAGGCGAGTAAAGGTACATTGCTTCCCTTTAATAGTAAATGCAAACCAAAAGTGATTGTCAGGGTGCACAGGAACAGAACAAAAGCCATTGCTAATGTCCAAGGCTGAAAACACTACTTGATCATTAGGTAGAGTAGAAAGAATAGTACTAGGGTCACATTTCTTACACCGATTAGCTCTTCCACCCTCTTGTTTATAACATTCCTTTTGGTTATGGCCTAACATTCCGCAGCAACTACAATTATCACCTTCTACATTTGCTGCTTTAACTATAGAAACAAACCTATCTCCCAAACTCATGTTCAATTTTATTATTCTTTTCTGTCCTCAAGTTTGCATTCTGTGCATCTTTTCTCCTGTACCCTCTTCCTGATTGTGTTTGCTAATGTTTGAAGCCCTTGTTAATAATTCAGCATAACCAAGAGGCTGAAAGTCAATTTTCAGGGCTGCCTTATACAGGCCACCTACCCCATCAAGTACCCCCTCTATGAATACAGCATCTTCACGAGTAGCATCTGTTGTCCCCCATACTGTTGATACAACTCAAATTTGTCTTTCACATATTTTTCAAATGGCTCATTTGGATGCTGTTTTCAGTTAGCATACAATGAGTACAAATTAGTACCTGGCCCCAACCCACCAGTACAGCCTGTCGGAAATCCTGCACTGCAGTTTCCATATCAGCTGAGGAGGCAAAAAGAGCAGCTGCCCTTGCAGAGTTATTGAAACCACAGTAATCCTACTCCAGCCTGTGCCAGGCCAATTTGCTTTTACCATGCTGAAAACATCAAAAGCATGTAAGCCTCCCACTACCATCCACTCCTGCACCTTTTCTGTGAAGGGCAGGTTTGGGTTATTAAGCTGCAAAGCTGGCAATACTTTTAACATGCTCTGCAAGTCAGATGGACTCACAGGAGTGTGTTCTAGGCAACTAACAGTAGCAGAGTCCCCTTTGCCTTGATTAAGATTACGGGCAGTGTGTACTCTCACCGGAGCCATGAAACTAGACTGATATCCCCATGTTCCACATGTAGGGTCCAATGGTGCTCAGGGACTTTTCCTCCAAGTCTGCTTCTTAATCCTTTTTTGCTTCTACTTGCAGTTTTTCTTCTACCTCTTCTTCTAACTCTCCCACCCTTCCTTTTCCAAAATACTTCAACAAGAAAACTAATAACCTTACTGCTACAATAGTTATAACAACACTAATTACACACTCTTCATATAGTGGATCACTATATCCCTTCATCTTTTCCCTTTTTTTTCCTCTCTTTTTTAACCTAAATATCCTCCAATCTCCAAATTTTTAAATACATTTCTGTTTTCAGACAGTTTATTTAAATCAAACACCCCAGGATGAAATGCCCAAACAGCACACTGATCTGCTTTCCAATTTATTTGATCTGCACAATTATAATAGCTAACTGGGAGATCTGGACCTGCCAACACATTCGGTAGAGGTACTTATGGCTAGACCTGCCCCTACACTAACTGTTGGTCCTTATGGCCTCTTTGATTTCCCACTTCAACAACACTTAGTGGGAGGAACTTACAGTTTAACCCGCCCCCACACTAAGTACAATGTCTTGAAACTGCGACATAAATGTTCCAGGACTGCAACTAATTCCTTGAATTCCCCAACCCCAAGACACGCTTACTACAGAAGGTCTGAGAGTCACCGGTTAGGTCAGAGACACACAGACAAATAAAAATGAACAAACTCACCCTCTAACTTCATTGTAGGTTGGGATCCTGAAGGACATTTCTCACCCTGCTCGCTGCACCAAGAAACTGTGGGGATTTTGTGGTTCCCAACAAGTCAGAGGCCAGGCAGAATCAGGGGGTTTTGATGTTTTATTCAATTCAATTTGATTCAGTTCATATAATGTGCACATGGAGGGAGACCCCCTGCTAACAAGAAGCAGCCCCAGTCTCTCTACCCAGACACCCACTCTTCACTCCTCATGGTGAACTCAATCCCCCTTCCCCTGGGTGGTGAGTGATTCCAGAATGTTCCAGAATGTTCTCAGGGTGGTGAGACACAGCATGACTCTCTAGACATATGTATCTTCCGAATAACACTTTGTTTAAACTGAACACAAACAGACCCTTCAGAGGAGACACAATGACTTATAGGAAGCACATGGGGCTGTTGTTAAGGGATCAGAGATCAGTACTTCTTATCAATAACTACCATCATACTGTGTAGCACTTTTCATTGAGGGATCTTCAAAACACCTCACAAGGGAAAGTCACTATGAACCCTCCCCATTCACTGCTCAGTAAACTGAGGCACGGGGAGACATGACATGTGCAAGGTCACACAGAGATGGACTCACAGAACCCAAGTGTCCTGATCCCTTCCATAACCATGGTCTTTCTGTCAGAAAGTGACCACATGATCACGGGGAAATGGACTCACACTCTTCCCGGGCCTCTTCACTGGGGTGACACTCAACTGCAGTTATGTGAATGCTTTCACTAGCCATCCATGAAACAACAATAGAGAGGCCCCAGCCAGTTCCCCAGAGCTCCCCAACCTAGGATACAAGAACTGTACCATCTTGCCCTGGCCAAATGCCTGATCAATATAAGTTTATTTCCCAGTCTGCCCCTCCGTCAATGTGGAGTGGAAAATACATTAGCCTGAGCAGAATTCCCTATTATGCTTCAAACAACATCCTGTATTAAGTAAAAAAATATGAAACAGATTTATTAATTACATAGGGATCATTTGTTTAAGTGATTACAATTATTAATGCAAAGAACAAAGTTGAAATCTGAGAAATAAACAAAATCATAATCCAATGTCTATGCACTAGACAGGCTTTGAATCAAGCCGTGTGTCAGTCTGATGGTACAAACAATCCACCAATCTACCAAACACAGGCTAGAAACCCCTTCAGCCTGGAACCACATCCCCAGTTCAGTCATGGTTTCTAAAGTGTTGAGTTGTGAGGGAGTGAGAACAAATGATGGAGTTGCTTCCGCATTCTGTAGTTTCTGTCATGTCGAGGGAGCTTCACTTTTCCAAGCAAAACCCCCAGCACAGTTAGTGGAAAACAACAGCCACAAGATAAAGTCCAGTGTCACAGGAGCTGGTATGATATATGCATATGATATATGCATATGTCATATTTAGGTACAAATATGATATATGCATAAAAATTACGTAATCATATTCAGCAAATCACAGCTTTTCCATTGATATCTTACATGAAATATTTATATACTTTATAAAACTCACATTGTAATCATATCACCATGGTACATAGGCAGATGACAGGGTGTTGCTTTGGAGCACAGAACATCACACATCCTTCCTTAGTTCACTTCAGGAGTGTTAGTCACTGACGGGTACAGAAGCAGTGTGCATAAGACTCCATTTAGTTTTTGACCCTAAAACTCCCAAGTGTTGCAAACATCACAGTGTTATCCACAGCTGTTGTTGCAAATTTCTACATAACTTTCAACACTTTGTAGGTCAACCTAGTGATTTCAAAAGTCAGCAAGTCTGCTTTCAGTGTAGCATTGTTAACCATTGTGCTGTTCCAACTAGTAATAACTCAGTACAGATATTCATGAACACCATAGGGTGTTGTGACTCAGTTTCCTACTCCATACTGCAGACAAAGTTTATTTTTATTTCCCTCCTGTGACAAGCTTTGAGCCTGTGAACAGGTGCTAGCTGAGAAGCAATAGTTACATACAGCTTCTTGTTGATTACTCCTTGTATGTCCATAAGCTTCCAACCAAAATCATGCCTGCTACACTAGTTCATAGGTTTGCCATCAATACCTATTTTTTTGTAATAGGATTTTGCATTAGCAGCTAACTTTGCATTATAAGATTTAACAAAAGGTACTTAGAAAAATCTGGAAGTTGCTTAACTCTTGCTGGTCATGTGACACACATCCCCTTTTTCAAGCCCTCGGGCTCGTTGGTTTAGTGATCATTTGTTCCTGTTCTATGTGTCTAGAATGGGGGCTGCATCCTTGCCCATTCTAGACAGGAATGTGCCAGGGTTTGCATGATGTTGCAAAATGGGCAGGCACATAGAATAGGAGTGAACTGTGTCACATACATGCCCCTGATCATGGCTTCGTGGAGGAACCACAAACTCATATCCCGGGTTGGTTGTGGGATCTGGTTGGAGTCCTTTCTGTCCTACCGGAGTTTCTCACCCTTCCGAAGGTGGTAGTAGTTTCCACTACTTGGTATCAGGGCATATGAGGAAATGAAGTGTGTGGAGTATGAGCATGTGAAGTTGTTCCCTTGGTGGATTGCAGAAATGAACCAGCTGCAGGGTGTGCAGCCCACTTGGGTAAAGAAAGGGAGGAGGTCAGGGGGACTCATGGGACAGAAGCCCAGTCAAGAATTCCAGACGTCTCGGTGTGAGGAGTGGATAAACAGAACTTTCTTGTAGGACCTGTTAAAGGAAACCTGAGTAGTAGGGAATAATACAGCCACACCTCCTGGATGATGTGCAGGAGGATCTGAAGTGTCAAGAGCCCCAGGTCAGCTCCAAGACGAAAGAAGCCACCATGATCACTATATGGTGGGCCTATAACCGGTCAGGCCGAATGCTGGAGGAGTGAGCCAGGGCAAGACGGAAGCACAATACTTACATGCGGAACAACCAGGAGTGGCACAATTCATCGACCTCCACCTGGGCATGGGTAGAGGTGGAATTGTCACCTGGGTGTTGGTCAGACCAGACATCTTCCAGGGAATAATTATTGACCATCTCTCTGAGGATGCCTGCAGTGGCCTGGCTCCTCTTGATCTCTAGTAATTCTAGTCCTCAAAGATGGTATTAAAATCCCCACCAGACCCAGGTGAGGATACCTGTTGATAAAAATATATGGAGAAATACCTATTTCATAGAGCTGGAAGGACCTTGAAAGGCCATTGAGTCTAGTCCCATATCTACACTAGTAGGACCAAGTAGCGTGCCCTAACAGATTTTTCACTCTAGATCCCCAAATGGCCCCCTCAAGCATTGAGCTTACAACATTGGGTTTAGCAGGCCACTGCTCAAACCACTGAGCTATACCTCTGCCCTTGAGCTTAAGGAAAATTATGGCAGTGTCTCCAATGCTGCAGAGTGAGTTTCACCTTACCCTTGAAATCACAGGTGTGCACAGGTAGTTATTGAGTTCTTCTCAGTAACTACCATCATACTGTGTAGCATCTTTCATTGAGGGATCTTCAAAACACCTAGCAAGGGAAAGTCACTGTGAACCATCCCCATTCACTGTTCAGTAAACTGAGACACAGGGAGACATGACATGTCCAAGGTCACATGGAAACTGACTGACAGAATCCAAGTGTCCTGACTTTCCTTCCATAACCACGTTTTTTCTGTTAGTAAGTGGCCACATGACAATGGGGAAATTGACTCACACTCTTCCCTGGACTCTTCGCTGAGGTGAGGCATTGTGACAGATTTTCTTTAAGTGATTACAATTATTAATATAAAGAAGAAAATGAAAGTTGAAATCTGGGAAATAAACAAAATCACAATCCGAGGTCTATGCACTAGACAGGCTTTGAATGAAGCTGTGTGTGACCCTGATGGCACAAACAATCCACCAGTCTACCAAACACAGGTTAGAAACCCCTTCAGCCTGGGACCACATCCCCAGTGGGGGTGTGCTGGGCTGCATCCCCAGTTCAGTCATGGTTTCTCAAGTGTTGAGTTGTGAGGTAAAGTGATGATGTCGCTTCTACATTCTATAGTTTCTGTCATGTCGAGAGACCTTCATTTTTCCAAGCAAAACCCCCAGCACAGTTAGTAGAAAACAGCAGCCACAAGATGAAGTCCAGTGTCACAGGAGCTGGTCAGAACTTTAGGTACAATAATGACATATGCATACAAATAGGGTAATCATATTCACCAAATCACAGTTTTTCCATTGATACCTTACATGACATATTTATTATATACTTTATAAAACTCACATTGTAATCATATCACCATGGTATATGGGGGGTGACAGGGTGTTGTTTTGGGGCAAAGAACATCTGACCTCCCCCCTTAGTTCACTGCAGGAGTGTTAGTCACTGACTGACACAGAAGCAGTGTGCAGAAGGCTTGGTTTAGTTTTTGACATCGTAGTGTTATCCACAGCTTTTGTTGTAATTTTCTGCGTACACTTTGTAGATCAGCCAAGTGATCTCAAAAGTCAGCAAGTCTGCTTTCGGTGCAGCATTGTTAACCATTGTGCTTTTCCATCTAGGGATAACTCAGTACAGATATTCATTAACACCATAGGGTGTTTGACTCAGTTTCCCTCTCCAGACTGCAGAACAGGTTTATTAGCATTTCCCTCCTGCGACAAGCTTTGAGCCTGTGAACAGGGGCTAGCTGATTAGCAATAGTCACATATAGATTCTTGTTGATTACTCCTAGTATGTCCAAAAGCTTCCAACCATAATCACGCCTGCTACACCATTTCATAGCTTTGTCATCAAAACCAATTTTTTTACTAGGATTTTCCATTAGGAGCTAATTTTGCATTATAAGATTTAACAAAAGGTACCTAAGCCTGCACGTTGCTTAACTCTTGGTGGTCGTGTGTCACACAACCCCTTTTGCAAGGTCTGGGGCTGGTTGGTTTAGGGATCATCTGATCCAGTTCTAAGTGTCTATGAAGATGTGGGGAGGGGGGAAGGTGCCATCAGAACCTCCTAATGAAATTGTGGAGGAGTTGGAATGGGGGCTGCATCCTTGTGCATTCTAGACAAGAGTGTGTCAGGGTCTGCATGATTTTGCAAAATGAGCAGGCAGCTTGAATGTGGGTGAACTGTGTCACGTAGATGCCCCTGCTTATGGCTTTGTGAAGGAACCATGAACCCATATCCCCGGTTGGCCATGGGATCTGGATGGAGTACTTTCTGTCCCATCAGGGTTCCTCACCCTCCTGAAGGTGGTACTAGGTTCTGCTACTTGGTATCAAGGCATGTGAGGAAGTGAAGTGTGTGGAGCATGGGCATGTAAAGTTGTTCCCTTGATGGATTTAAGAAATGAACCAGCTGCAGGGTGTGCAGCCTGCTCGGGTAATGAAAGGGAGGGTGTTGGCAGGATTCAAGGGACAGGAGTCCAATCAAGGATTCCAGAGATCCTGGGAAAGGGGTGGATGTGGAGCACCCTCTTGTAGGACCCGTTCAAGGAATGCCTGAACAGTAGGGAATAATGCCACACCTCCTGGATGATGCGCAGCAGAATCTGAAAGGTGAAGAGCCCCAGGTCAGCTCCGAGAAGAAAGAGGCCACCATGGCCACTAAATGGTGGGCCAAGAACTGGTCCGGCTGAATGGTGGAGGCGTGGGCCCGGGCAGGATGGAAGCACAATACTTACATGCGGAACAGCCAGGAGTGGCACAATTGATTGACCTCCACCTGGACATAGGTAGAGGTGGAATTGTCACCTGAGTGTTGGTCAGGCCAGACATCTGCCAGGGAGTAATTATCGACCATCTCTCTGAGGATGCCTGCAATGGCCTCGCTCCTCTTGATTCCTTAGTAATTCTAGTCCCCAAAGATGGTATTAAAATGCCCACCAGGCCAAGTGAGGGTACTTGTTGATATAAATATATGCTTTTCTCAAAGAACTGAAGGGGCCTTGAAAGGTTATTGAGTCCAGTCCCCTACATACGCTAGAAGGACCAAGTACTATCCCCCACTGAGATTTTTCACCCCAGATCCTTCAATGACTCCCTCAAGAATTGAACTTGTGAGCTTGGGTTTAGTAAGCCAATGCTCAAGGCACTGAGCTATACTGCCCCACTTAAGCTAGAAGACAAAATGGCAGTGTCTCCAATGCTGGAGAAGGCATTTCACCTTACCTTTGAAATCACA